>JALGBA010000948.1:395000-580000 GCA_023970755.1 Azemiops feae
TCCCTCTTTTTTTTTTTGCAGACTTTGGGCAGCCAAGGACCAGGATGATTATCATTGTTTTTCTCCAAGCCGAGGAGAGAATAAAATCAGCTCAAAAAAAAAGAAAGAAAAAAAGAAGGCGTGCCATTTCAGGAGGACAGAAAAGGTGCTGAGGGATGGCCTAAGGCTGGCCTGCTGGGGCACACCGAATTTCTAGAAACCGCTGCCACCGAAACGTCAATGATCTCCGAACCAAAATTGCAAAACAAAAGGGAGGGGTGGTGGTGGTGGGGGGGGGAGAAACCCCGATCACTGCTTCGTTCTGGGCTGGGCTTTTCTGGCTGCAAGCGAGCCGGGGACGAACAGGTTAACGCCAGGCTATCAGCCCCAGCTTGTGTCTTATATCACTCGTGAACTCCGGATTCCTCGGCCGGCTCCCACGAGCCCACGTTGCTTTCCTGCTGCCGGTGATCCAATCACACCCCCCCACCCCCCCCACCCCCTCTCTCTCTCTCTCTCTCTCTCGGCGGTGGCCAGCAAGCCAGGGCTTTTTTATTTTATATTTTATTTTATTTTATTTTATTTTGATAAACAGCCATCCCTTCCTCGGGTTTCAGCAACATCGCTGGCTATTTTCAGGACCGCAAGATGCAGCTGGCTGGAAACGCAGGCAGCATGCTAAAAAACGGCGGCGCTCGGCCGGGCGCGCTCTGCTCCTCCTTTGCGCTCGCTCCATTTTCCTGCCCGGAGCCCACGAAGGACCATTCGCCTGGCAAACCAAGTCCCCGGCGCCCGGGGGACAGGACCGAGGGCTGCCGCCCGCCACACGGTAAGGAGCCGAGCACCTTTCCGGGACGAAGTTTTCAATGGCCGAGGCGTCACCGGGCTGAATTGCAACCCAGCCGACGGGCGTCCGGCCTCTTTGCAAATCTCCCATCACTTTGCAAATCAGATGGGTGGGCAGGGCAGGGCAGGAGCGTTCCGGCTTCTCCCCCCCCCCCATCCCCGGCTCCATTTTCATCCTTTCCTAGGGCTCCCCGTCTGGGTTAACTAACCACGTTTGGGTACATAGACAACGTTGGCCAGGGAAGGAGAAAGGAGGTCCAGCTTTGGTGGTGGAAAGCGCATGTCTGTGCTCATCTTGCAGGATTTGGGGGTGTGTGGGGCCTACTAATATCTGATTCTGCTTTGGAGGAAGCCAGAGGCAGGAAGAATGGGTTGGGGGAGAAGGGTTTGGAGGGGGGGTTGTTTTCAGGGGTTTTGCACCCCCCATGGAATTTGATGGGCAGCGGGGGGGGGGGTTTGTTGCAAGCTCCAACTGCTTCTTTAGGACATCTTGAACGAGTCCTGAATTTTGGAAAAAGTGGAAGGAAAGGTCGAGGGGCTGTGTTCGTACGACATGCTAAAACCTAGGTTAACAAAACAGAAGACCAGTCTTCCTGCAATGGGGGTGGGGTGGGGTGGGGGGTGTGGGGGGGCAGCAGATAAACGATTACAAGTTCTGTGGGGTCCTTGGTGCTCTCTGAGTTTGATCGTCTTGCAGACGTTGTGGGTGCTCCATCGCCGGAGGCTTTCAAAAAGAGACCGGACGACCGTTGGTCTGAAATCATACAGGGTCTCCTGCTCGAGCAGGGGGTTGGACTAGAAGACCTCCACGGTCCCTTTCAACTTGATGGTTCTATGTTCAGACATTTCATTACCCAACTAGGTAACATCATCAGTGTGCTGGAAGGGAGCGGGGTTTGCTCTCTTTCTATATACTGGTGGCTGGCCCTGTCAATGTTGGGGGCGTTTTTGGTGATTTGACGTTACCAAATTTGGTAACGAAACATCTGCTGGAAAAGCTCAGAGAGGCACCAAGGACCCCGCAGTTCAACCCTGAGCTGTAAATATTCTCTTCTATTACAAGTTCACACGATGGCCAGCTTCAGACCCCATTCAAAATTTGAGGGAGGGGTTCCCACAATGCAAACTCCCCAAACCCTTGTTGTGCTTGTCTAGTATTTTTATGTGAACTCTCACTATGCACAACGTATGTCCACAAGGAACACCCCCCAGAGGATGCTACAGCAGGCAGAGAGATGGCTCAACTCCCCCAAATATACACAAATATACAGAGTATATTGCCACATGGGCTGCTACGACGAAATGCTTCAGGCTTTGGCTGTTCAAATGGAAAGCAGGAAGGAGTCATTTTCCAACAGGTCAAAAGGTTTTCTCCAACTTTCTTTGCATGCAAATCTCACCTAGCAAATTGGAGGCTGAGCATGTCAGGTCTTAAGTCACATTCCTGGTGTTTGGCATAAAAGGTTAAGAAAGGCCCAAATCAAACTCGCTCTACTAGCTGAGGCATGGAAGGGAAGACCTAGTTCACAAACTGCACTAAGCCAATTGCTTTTGGGGGGGGAGGGGATTAGCATGGTTGGCTCAATAAATAATCGCTGGGGTTTGAACTGGTTTGAGGTTAGTGTGTTGTGTGATGTGTGAACAGTCACGATGGCTTGCATGCATGTCCCTTGTGTCTCGACGGCAAAGCAGAGCTGCACGGCTTGTCTGAGAAATCACTGTGAAAGTAAGCTAAAAGTAGGCCTGATACAGGAAGGGCTTGTCTTGCAAGCATTTGTTTAGTGACCATTCAAAGTTACAACGGCACAGAAAAGTAGGGACCATTTTCACACTGGACAACCATTGCAGCATCCCCATGGTCACGGGATCAAAATACAGGGCTTGGCAACCGGCATGTGTCCACGACGGGTGCAGCATCCCAGAGTCATGTGATCGCCATATGGGACCTTCCCAGCCATCTTTTGGCAATCTAAATCGGGGTCTTCAAACGTGGCCCTTTTATGACTTGTAGACTTCAAGTCCCAGAATTCCTCAGCCAGGCATGCCTGGCTGAGGAATTCTGGGAGTTGAAGTCCACAAGTCTTAAAAGTTGCCGAGTTTGAAGACCCCTGAGACAGATGATGGAGCCTGCGAGCTTTCCCAAAATGCTGAGTAACCAATCCAAGATTATTTCTTCCTGGAGCCAGCCTCCCTTAGCCTTTGATCCTGGCTGGTTTGCAAAGTTCCAGAGTCAGATCAAGGAAAGCAGGAAAGATAAACTGAAAGCAGTAATAAAGAGAGAAAAAATCTTCTGTATTTTCGCTGCAAATCACCCTCCTTGCCAACAAACTGAGGTGGTTTTAAAAAAAAGTTGCCTGTAAAAAAAAATAGGCCATTTCAATGGTGCCTTTTTGGATGCCACCTTGACTTTTTGGACCACGTCCTGTTCCCCCTATTGGCTTTAATTTTGAGGATGCTCCCTGCCTGGATCACAATGTGAGAACATAATTTATCAGGACCCAAGATGCATAATCAGGCTAGCTATAAAACTGAGTAGTTATGTTCGGATGATTTTTCTAAATTTAGTTGTTTGACACTGGAGTTGTGCGCTTTCTGTGGGCCTAATGTGTTGGGTTAGTTTAGGCCTCCATGTATTGTGAGAACCCAGTACATGGGTTAATTAGCAAGAAGGTTTACAGGATTGTGAGAATGTCCACATCCAGTGATGTAAGGCCAGCTAGCTCTGTAAACTGAGGTCAATTGGCTTGTTCAAGGATTGGTACCTGGGACAGCATCCTTTTTCTTACTTAGCCCCTGTAGTACAGGTAGTCCTCAACTTACAACAGTTCATTTAGTGGCTGTTACAATGGCATTGAGAAAAGTGACTTATGACCGTTTTTCCCACTTACAACGGTTGCAGCATCCCTATTGGTCATGGAATCAACATTTGGATTTTTAAAATTTTTGTTAGGTATAATTGTAGGAAATTATGAGAAAGAATGTATATATTTTAATACTACATGTATTAACTGCAGCGAGAATTGTATTCGCTCAACATTGGAAAAACACAGAATTACCAACGGAGGAAGTTAATCAAAAAAATTCTAGATTGTGCAGAAATGGACAGCTTGACATTGAAAATGAAAGAGAAAGAAGTATGCTTTAGAAGATGGGATACTTTTTATCAATGGCTAGAAAAACAAGGTAGAGAGAAAGGAACTTAATACGCATTAGTCATTAAATGTTGGAACCCAGACAATATGTAGCTTATAAAATATTAAGGACTTGAGATTATAAAAAATTATGACGATTGCAGTGTCCTGGGATCATGTGATCCCCTTTTGCAACCTTCTGACAAGCAGAGTTACTGGGGAAGCCCGATTCACTTAACAACCATATTACTAACTTAACTGCAATGATTCACTTAACAACTGTGCCAAGAAAGGTCATAAAATGGGGCAAAACTCACTTAACAAATGTCTCACGTAGCAACCTAAATTTTTGGCTCAACTGTGGTCATAAGGCAAGGACTACCTGTACAGATAGCCAGATAGCTCTGTATACTCTGCAAACAACCATTGGCTTGTTCAAGGATTGGTACCTGGGACAGCATCCTTTTCCTTATTTAGCCCCTGTAGTAACAGGTGGTCCTCAATTTACAACAGTTCATTTAGTGACCGTTCGAAGGTACAACACTGAAAAAGGGACTTGTGACCATCTTTCACACTTACGGCCGTTGCAGCATCCCTATGGCAGCTGTACATGCTGGCTCAGGAATTCTGGGAGTTGAAGTCCACAAGTTATAAAGTGGCCACACAGTTGCCCACATCTGTGCTTGAGATGGTATCTGTTTTTCTGCTAGTGAAGGCTTTGCAGGAACAATTTTAGGCCCCTTGTTTCAAGCCAGTATATGAAAGACAGAATCTTTATTGTCAAACTGTGGTTGTGTCTGGTTGACGGAAATGGAAGGCAGTCATTGCCAAGGAATATGTAAGGCAGTGCTTCTCAACCTTGGCCGCTGATCAAAATTCAGATGCTTGGCAACTGCCTAAGCAGGGGGTTGGACTAGAAGACCTCCAAGGTCCCTTCCAACTCTGCTATTCTATTCTATTCTGTTCTGTTCTGTTCTGTTCTAGTTCTAGTTCTGTTCTATTCTGTTTTCTATTCTGTTCTGTTCTGTTCTGTTCCGTTCCATTCTATTCTATTCCTGTACATTTTATTTTATTTTTTATTTTATTTTATTTTATTTTATTTTATTTTATTTTATTTTATTTTATTTTATTTTATTTTATTTTATTTTATTTTATTTTATTTATTTTATTTTATTTTATTTTATTTTATTTTATTTTATTTTATTTTATTTTATTTTATTTTATTTTATTTATTTTATTTATTTATTTTATTTTATTTATTTATTTTTTTATTTTATTTTATTTTATTTTATTTTATTTTATTTTATTTTATTTTATTTTATTTTATTTTATTTTATTTTATTTTATTTTATTTTATTTTCTATTCTCTATTCTGCATTCTGCATTTTATTCTATTCTATTCTATTCTATTCTATTCTATTCTATTCTATTCTATTCTATTCTATTCTATTCTATTCTAATTACTGGCATGTATTTATGACAATCACAGTGTCCCAGGATCATGTGATCCCTTTTGGCGACCTTCTGACAAGCAAAGCCGATGGGGAAGCCAAATTCATTTAACAACCGTGTTGCTAACTTAACAACTGCAATGATTCACTTAACAACTGCGGCAAGAAAGGTCGTAAAATGGGGCAAAACCTTAAGAACCATCTCGCTTAGCAACAGAAATCTTGGGCTCAATTGGGCTCTAACCTACAGAGGTTAGAGACTGTTCTTACCACCATCTCTTAGAAACTGCGGGTGGGAGATAGGATGGCCCCACTGGAGGTTTAAAAGCAGCCAGGTCAGAGCAACTGCTTGAGCTGAGCTAAGGTTACAGTTCAGGTCTGCCCAGCATTCTTTCCAAGTGATTTAGCAAGGAATTTGATGTCTGAAGGAGGATTTTGATGTCCGAATTTGATGGCGAAGGAGGAGCTAAAACGTAAGGCAGGAAAATCTGGAATTTAGAGAAGGCCAAAAGTGAGTCCAGTCCAGCGTTCTGCTAACTCAGAAAAGAATTTACGGAATGAACTAAATGACATCGGCAAAAGACATTGACCAGGAAATAATAAAACACTTTGGTGGGATTTGGACCACCAACCCTTATAGCCCACCATGTTTTAACCCACAAGTGACATGAAGCAGATACTTTGACCATCCATGCCTAACTCAAAAACTCATTCTTTCTTCCGAACCAGTCAATGCTTTGTTTTCCTTTTTTCCCCTGGTGTTGTGAACTGGAAAAAAACCAATATTTTCTACCCTTTTTATGGCAAAAGAGGCTTAAAGAAAAATATATGCCTGCAGCTGAAATGCAGGTGAAATGGATAAGCCTCATTTTATTACATTTCCTCCATAGGATAAGCAGAAGGTAGCCTGTTCCATACCACAAGAGGGCATCAGAAGATGCCAGTCTAAGGCAATATTTCTCACCCTAAGCATTTTTAAGGTGTGTCCTAGAATTCCCCAGCCAGTCTGATTCCCCAGCCAGTCTGATCTACCTGATGAGGCTAAATTACCTATTCAGATCCATGTGTAGCAGTCCTGGACAGCAAGATGGACAGCCAGCTTTGCAGACAGCTACCGTAGAGCTCAGATAGAGTAGCTAGCCTGAACTCTTCAATCCTGAAAGCCAGAAGCATTTAAAGGACAGAATGGGTTTTAATAACAACCAGACAAAAAAACCATACAGTATAATTTTATGGAAGAAAGATGTAATTCAATGGAAGAGTGAGTCATGCATGACACTAAATCGTAGCTTGTTTAATTGTGGGTAATTGGATAAAGTAGCATGCCACACAAAACAGGTGACTGTCTTTCAAATTAAATTATCATGGTTATCATACTTCTATATTTACCTCAATACTGAATCCTTTTTGGTGTATTTTTGGCAAGAACAAAGAAACGTATTGCTGTTATTGTGGCTTGTTGCACGAGGACCTGGTGGGATAGGCAGAGATGTTTGTTTGATGGCGTTAAAGGTACTGTCGCAGGATGTAAGCTGTTCCAAGTAAAGCTGCCCTTTGCAATTGACTGATGGTGATTTTGTCAATTACAGTATGGTTCCTGGCACAATCAGCCAGATGTTTAGACTGGATCTGGCATTTTTATCCGTGTATTGAGTGCTCCCCAAGGACCTGGGATAGGCAGATATTGATGTTTGATGGTGTTAGAGGTATTGTCAGAGGATATAAGCTGTTCCGAGTAAAACTGGCTTTTGCAATTGACCGGTGGTGAATTTGTCAATGCCGATGATGTTCAAATGGTGCTCCAGTTACTTTGGGATTGCACCTACGGTATCTATTACTACCGCGATCCTTCTATTTGTATTTGCAGGTCGCTGTATTTTGTTGCCTTCTCCAGTTCTATCTCTTCTATCTGCTGTTTCCAGGTATTGCCGCATCCACTATCCAGAACGTTTTGTCTTTCTTATTGACGATTGTTAAGTCTGGGGTGTTATGTGGCAGGCGCTTGTCTGTTTAGTGTAGAACACGGGTGTCAAACTTGCCGCGTCACTTGACGTGTCGCAACATATCGTGACTTTTTTCGCGTTGCCGGAGCTGGGGTGGGCACAGCCTCCGCATGATGCAACTCGCCCCGCCGGCCGGCAGTTGAACACCCCTGGTGTAGAAGATGACATTGCCTTCAATAGCCTTGTTGCTTGGGAAATTCTGGGAGTTGAAGTCCATACATCTTAAAGATGCTCAGCTTGACAAACTCTGCACCAAATCCCTGGTCCAGATCTCCACAAGGGACTCCATTCAGCCCGATGCCCTCCCAAAGACACACATTTTGTCCTTACTAGGAATGCTACAATGACTATAAATAGTCACCAATGGGAAGTAGACTTCTATGTTTTCTAGGCCAGCAGTGCTAAAGGCGATGCCAAGCATCTGTATTCCCCATCTCCAGCTGGCTGGCTGGCTGGCTGGTTTAAAGGCTCCTTATATTACACTAAGCTTTTGATGTTGCCCTAAGCAGCTGAGATTCTTTCCTGGATGAAATGGAATTGGGGAATCGATGGGGTGTGCAAAGAGTGAGTGACCCAGGATGAAATTCTGGAAGGATATTAGCAATGCAACTCTAGGTGTGCTCTCTGGAAGTTAACCTCATTGAGTTCAGCTCCAGGAAATGCATTTTGATAGCATTAAACAATAGTGTGTTTGCAGTGTGTGTGAAGTAGAGCTGGGATCATCTGTCGGGTTTATTTCTCTCTATTTCTCATTTGCGCAAATCTCCGTTTTGGTTTATCCCTCCCAGGCTCCCCCCCCCCCACATTTTCTTTCAGTTGGTTCATGCCAGGTTTAACCATTTTATTTGTATATAAACGGTGTGTAGTTTTGCTCAGATTTTTTCCAAAGGTGTACATTTGCATTTTTGTTAAAAGAACATCCAGTTTTCAAGCACATTTCTCACACTACAATGCAATTTTATAAAAGATTATTATTGTTATTAATATTAATATCAATATTTAACATTCTTCAGACACAATTAACAAAACTATCTTTAAACTTAAAGCAAAACAAAAAAAATAGAAACAAAAAAGAAAGAAATCAGCAGAATTTTGCACATTTGATAATACGATTCTCCCACTTTACAGCCTCATAACCTCGGGAGGGTCCCCACCGAGCCCCTTGCTCTGTTCATTATACAGCTTTGTGGGCTACGCTCCCTCTTATCTGATTGTTCCCTAAGCAGCATCTCTTCACCCAGTCTCCCAAGGTCTTCCCCATATAACATCACAGGAGCCCTGATGGCGCAGCGGTTAGAATGCAGTATTGCAGGCTAACTCTGCCCACAGTCTGGAGTTCGATCCTGACGGGCTCAAGGTTGACTCAGCCTTCCATCTTTCCAAGGTCGGTAAAATGAGGACCCAGAGTGTTGGGGGCCATAGGCTGACTCTGAAAACCGCTTAGAGAGGGCTGTAAAGCACTATGAAGCGATATATAAGCCTAAGTGCTATTGCTATTGCTGTAGCTGATTGGATATTGCATTAAATGCCGTAGTGGCACAATGATTAGAATGCAGTATTGCAGACTAACTCTGCCCACAGTCTGGAGTTCGATCCTGACGGGCTCAAGGTTGACTCAGCCTTCCATCCTTCTGAGGTCGGTAAATTGAGGACCCAGATTGTTGGGGGCAAATGGCTGACTCTGTAAACCGCTTAGAGAGGGCTGTAAAGCACTGTGAAGCGGTATATAAGTCTAAGCGCTATTGCTATTGTGATCTATCTATCGTCTGTCTGTCTGTCTGTCTGTCTGTCTGTCTGTCTGTCTGTCTGTCTGTCTGTCTGTCTGTGTCTATCTAATATCCCATTGCCAGGAGTTCAATCCTGACAGGGCTCAAGGTTGACCCAGCCTTCCGTCCTTCCAAGGTCAGTAAAATGAGGACCCAGATTGTTAGGGGCCATAGGCTGACTCTGTAAACCACTTAGAGAGGGCTGTAAAGCACTATGAAGCGGTATATAAGTCTAAATGCTAGTGCTATTGCTACAGATCCAGGTAGATTCATCTGAACATCCTCATCTTCTTTTAAATCTGGGGTGCACAACCCTTGGCCTCAGTTCTGCCCAGGCCTCCAAATTCAGTTCTTTGATCTGCCACTTAGAAAAAGTTTCTGCCCAACAATACAGGTAGCCCTCAACTTAACAACAGTTCATTTAGCGACCGTTCAAAGTTACAACGGCACTGAATAAAGTGACTTATGGTGGTTTTTCACCCTTATGACCAATGGAACATGCCCGTGGTCATGTGATCAAAATTCAAACACTTGGCAACTGCCTCGTATGTATGACGGTCGCAGTGTCCCGAGACCTCGTGATCCGCTTTTGCGTCCTTCCGACAAGCAAAAGTCAGCGGGGGAAGCCAGACTCACTTAACAACCTGGGTTACTAACTTAACAACTACAATGATTCACTTTACAACTGTGGCAAGAAATGTCATAAAATGGGGCAAAACTCACTTAACAAGTGTCTCACTTAACAACAGAAATTTTGGCTTCAATTGTGTTCGTAAGTCGAGGACAACCTGTAATGCTAATGTGATAGGAGCAGGATGTTAGTCGTATCTAATTCCGGAAATTTATGTATTGAATCCCGTTTCAGATCAGCGCTTGACTTACTGCAGATGTACTTTTTTGCTGCTGTTGTACAGAAAGCTAATTATAAAAAGTCTCAGAATGGGGGACGCGTCTGGCTGACCTGGTCTGAACTCAGAAGCAAAAGACGGCTGAGTCTGGTACATAACTTGGATAAGACATTCTCAGAGCTTTAGGCTAAACCAGGAAATTAAAATGACATCCCAGGAGAGAGAGAAAAATTTCTGTATCGTTGCCAAGAAAACTGAATAGATGTTTTTTTTTTAAATCATAGGAGCAGCGCTTGATTAAGAAGGAAGTTTTATTTTGTTTTTGATTTGATTTGATTTGATTTGGTGAAAAGGTAACAGTGGATGGCAGCATTGATCAATTTTAGCTAACCTCAAGAAATTAAGCTTAGATTAGGCCTGCTTATGATTAAAAGGGAGACCACCAGGAAATTTTCATTGTGCTAACTAGGGGAGGAAATCAAAATATCTTCCCAGAAGACAAATTGGCAAATGAACCTATATTCTACATATGTCAAAGGCTACCTGTACTATATTTGTATATGTGCATGTGCGTGCGTGTGTGCGTGCGTGCGCAGGCACATTTATAACAGAGATAGAGACTCAGCTGCTCCCAATCATTTGGTCACCATGTTATAAAAAAGATGTTGAGATTCTGGAAAGAATGCAGAGAAGAGCAACAAAGATGTTTGGGGGACTGGAGGCTAAAATATATAAGGAACAGTTGCTGGAATTTGGTATTTCTAATGAAAAGAAAAACTAGGGGTGACATGATAGCAGTTTTCCAGTATCTCGGGGGCTGCCCCAAAGAAGAGGGAGTCAAGCTATTCTCCAAAGCACCTGAAGGCAGGACAAGAAGCAACGGATGGAAACCAATCAAGAAGAGAAGCAACCTGGAATTAAGGAGAAACTTCCTAACAGTGAGAACAATTAACCAGTGGAACAGCCTGCCTCCAGAAGTTGTGGGTGCTCCAACACTGGAAGTTTTTAAGATGAGGTTGGACAACCGTTTGTCTGAAATGGTATAGTTTTTCCTGCCTGAGCAGGGGGTAGGACTAGAAGACCTCCAAGGTCTCTTTCAACTCTGTCATTCTGTATTATCTTGTAATCAGGGATCACTGGATTTCATAGTAGTACTTTGGGCCATTACAGCCCACTGGTGCTGTGCAGGAAGCGCCCTTTGAAAGAATTAAAGATCCAATTTCACTCTCTGAAGGAAATTGCTAACATACTTTCCAGAGGTCAGACATTTCTGGCCCAAGCATCTGCCTAAGGGAGCTACAGGTGTCACTTTACAAGTCTTTCCAGCCACAATAACTGACCCCACATCTATGTGAGTCCCTCCGGCTCTTTTAGCCGTTTCTCCTCAAGAGTAGAGGAAAAACTAACTATTAACGGGGATATCCCAAAGTAGCTCTTCCTGAGGCTTTTCCAAGAAGGGCAGTGAAATGCATCCTGTCGTTTTTTGCAGAAGACCATCTGCACTGAGCGTGGATGCAACCCATTTTAAGTACAGGTAGTCCTCGACTTACGACCACAATTGAACACAACATTTCTGTTGCTAAGTGAGACAGTTATGTTTTGTCCCGTTTTACCACCTTCCTTGCCACAGCTGTTAAGGGAAATCACTGCAGCTGCTAAGCTAGTAAAACGGTGGTTAAGTGAATCCGGCTTCCCCCGTTGACTTTGCTTGCCAGAAGATCGCAAAAGGGGATCACGTGACCCCCGTTATAAGTAGGAGTCAGTTGCCAAGCGTCTGAATTTTGATCATGTGACCACGGGGATGCTGTGATGGTCATAGGTGTGAAAAATAGTCATAAGTCACTTTCTTCAGTGCTGTTGTAACTTCGAACGATCACTGAACAAACTGTTGTAAGTTGAGGACTACCTGTAAATCACAGTGAGTAAAAGGGGGGGGTGTAACCGAGAAATATTGTAGTAATGTAGGCGTTCTTTTAATACTATAATGTATTTTCCTGGGTCATATATCTCAGTGCAGCTAGTTCCTTTAAGAAGGTGGGTGCCCAAACATTTGTGCATCAGACCTTTTCTCGACTTCTGCGGTGTTTATTCCCACGTTTTCTTCAAGAGTGCTGTGGAGCACATGTAGACCTCCGTCACAACAGCCTTTACAGGTAGGCTGGGCGGAGAATGACTAATCCACCATCAAATTCTCCAGCCCTGCCTTGAGTAAATATGAATGTAATTCCTAAAAGGACTCGTGTCCTTTGTCCTGAAGAGAACATAAAATAAACCAGACTATTAAAACTGGGGTCTAAGCCTACAGCCCAATAAGATATATCCTTTGTTTCATAGCTTACTATCCTGCCGTGCGGTGTTTCTCAACCATGGCACCTCTCAGGTGTGTGGACTACAACTCCCAGAATTCCCTGGCATTAAATCAGACACACACACACACACATGTGAAACTTACTTATTATTTTCTGTGTTATTTTGCAAGCGCACTGAGTGCTTCTGTACTGCAGACAAATTCCTTGTGTGTCTAACCACACTTGACCAAATAAAGAATTCTATTCTATTCTGTTCTGTTCTATTTCTATTCCTATTCTATTTCTATTTTATTCCTATTTCTATTCTATTTCTATTCTATTTCTATTCTATTTCTATTCTACTCTACTCTACTCTATTCTACTCCTATTCCATTCCTATTCTATTCTGTTCTGCTGTTCTGTTCTGTTCTGTTCTATTCTATTCCTATTCCTATTTCTATTCTATTTCTATTCCTATTCTATTTCTATTCTATTTCTATTCCTATTTCTATTCTATTTCTATTCTATTTCTATTCTATTCCTATTCCTATTTCTATTCTATTTCTATTCTATTTCTATTTCTATTCTATTTCTATTCTATTTCTATTCTACTCAACTCGACTCCTATTCCTATTCCTATTCTACTCTACTCTACTCTACTCTACTCTACTCTACTCTACTCTACTCTACTCTACTCTACTCTACTCCTATTTTATTAATTCTATTTCATTCCTATTAATTCTATTCCATTCCTATTACTATTCCATTCCATTCCATTCCATTCTATTCTGTTTTGGAATATTTAGGGACATTCCTTAAGAACACAGCAAAATGGCCAACTGGAACCCATCAAACATGCTATTTTTACTTACATCACATCCCAATTCGTGATTTACTTAGCCATGGTTTACTATATAAACCACAAATGACTTGAGTTATGTAAACTATGCTTCGGTAGCTGGACTCACATAGCATACTTAATCAAACAGAAGCAAACCATATTTAGGTTGAGCGTACGTAGAGAAAAATCGACAAGTCACAGGACATAGTGAGTTGTGTGAACTCATTGTAATTTGTAAACCAAGGTTTATAATTCAGTGTACTGTTTACACCCAGACAATTGTGGCTTATTCAGTAAATAGGTTCAAAGCAGACAAATGTTTTTTTTCATGTTTGGGGAGGTTTAAAAGGGGCAAAATATCTGATCTTATTTATGAAGTATCAGAAGAAGCCAGAGAGATGTTACAGAAGATAATAGTTTTCATTTAAGTAAGCCATCCATCAAACGACAGAATAATTTATACGACTAAGCAACCAGTTAATTAGGTATCCAAAGAAATAAATGCGTTGTGCAGAGCCAGCCTGAAAAGATTAAAATAGGGTATTAAATATCCATCTCTCTGAAGATCTCCTTCCACCGTGTTATTTAGTTCATTAAAATTCCTCACCAGTCCAGTCTGTGCAATAAACAGATATTTAAGGCAGCAAATGAAAGTCTAACCAGTTTCAAGGCTGTTTTTTTTGATGTAACAGAATTTAATTAAGGTTCTGCCTGCGTGGTTGGGTTGAAAGAGAGACAGTCACGTCATTCCCACACCCTTATGCTGAAAATCCAGATGAGTCTCTAGTTCTCTAGAAAATGCCTAAATTGGAAAAAGAAGCCTGGGGTGGAAGGATGGGCAGCGTGCAATACTTCCAACGTGTTGATCCTGGGATTAACTGATATTAAATGGGGCACCTTCCTGGAGGCAATGTTAAATTCAGTGGAAGAAACAGGACCATCCATCTGAATACTCTTCATGGGCCCCATCACGGATTTACCAGGGTATTTCTATGCAGCAATAGAAAGCTGCTGGTTTAGTTGGGTTGGCCCTTACACTGAAAAAGAAGGACAAGTGTCTATGGAGATTCTCAATGATCCAGATCATGGTTGTTCAGTGAACCGAAGACTTGAAGAAGCTTCCAGAAGGAGAAGTGAAACGTTTTCAAGGGGAAAAAAACACAAGGAAGTCCAGTTGCCTTTTGGAAAAAGCACCTTTTGGACAAAAAGAGGGACAGTTCCCCAGCATTTTATGATAGACCCAGAGCCAAGATGAAGCACTAATTCATTAAACTAGTGCAGGGGTAGGCAACCTTGGCTCTTTTATGACTCGTGGACTTCAACTCCCAGAATTCCTGAGCCAGCATGGCTCAGCTTGGAAACCTCTCCCTTTCCCCTCAGCGTGGCCGGCTCAGGAATTCTGGGAGTTGAAGTCCACGGGGCATAAAAGAGCCAAGGTTGCCTACCCCTGAACTAATGCTACCAAATCTGAATGGCATTCCCTACATGTCCGTGAGATGGCTGTGAAAAATTAGAGGTGTCTCCATCTCTTTTGATGCTATCTTATGGTTGTTGATTTTGGGGGCTTCACCTTTGACCCGGCTGCCACTTCAGAGTTCATAATTTTGGAAAAGCGACAGATGGTAGAAAGTCCTCAGCCCGCCACTCCTTGGCCATCCTGTGCTAACTGCTCCTATTTGAAGTTGTTGTTGTTGCGAAGTCATGTCCGACCCATCGCGACCCCATGGACAACGTTCCTCCAGGCCTCTACCATCTTCTGGAGTCCATTTAAGCTCACGCCTCATTCTCTGTCGTCCCCTTCTTCCATTGCCCTCAATCTTTCCCAGCATCAGGCTCTTCTCCAGTGAGTCCTTCCTTCTCATTAGGTGGCCAAAGTATTTGAGTTTCAACTTCAGGATCTGGCCTTCTAAAGAGCAGTCAGGGTTGATCTCCTCTAGGACTGACCGGTTTGAACGCCTTGCAGTCCAGGGGACTCACAGGAGTCTTCTCCAGCACCGTAGTTCAAAGGCCTCAATTCTTTGGCGCTCAGCCTTTCTTATGGTCCAGCTTTCACAGCCATACATTGCAACTGGGAAAACCATGGCCTTGACTATACGTACTTTTGTTGGCAGGGTGATGTCTCTGCTTTTTAGTATGCTGTCTAGATTTGCCATAGCTTTCCTCCCCAGGAGCAAGCGTCTTTTAATTTCTTGGCTGCAGTCCCCATCTGTGGTGATCTTGGAGCCCAGGAAGATAAAATCTGTCACTACCTCCATTTCTTCCCCATCTATTTGCCAGGAATTGAGAGGGCCGGATGCCATGATCTTGGTTTTCTTAATGTTGACCTATTTGAAGAGGGTGTTGTAAATGTTTGGGGAAGATCTCTGGTTTTTGTTTGCCTCTTTGAATTTACATTTGGTTGAGTGAAGAAGCTTCTTGGATGAGAAGTGAAACATTTTCAAGGAAAAAAACCAAGAAAGTTCAGTTGCCTTTTGGGAAAAGCACCTTTGGGATAACCATGACCTGGATGGTTGAGAATCTCCATAGACATTGAGGCACCCTTCTTTCAGATGATAAAAATAATTCTGCTGTTGTTTTGCCCCACAGAGCCTCATCCTGATAGGGCTACCAAAATTTGGCAGCAGAGTGTCTTGTTTTGGGTGGGATGAATTTACAGGCAGACCTGTTAATCCTTGCTAACACTTAAGGCACCCCTTCTGATTCTTAAGTTTTCCATACCACAATGTTCTATAATGTTTTGTGTCACGTTTGGCTACAGCTGCAGGAAGGCTTTTGTGTAATACTGATCCACATTCACAATCTGTTTTCAGAAATATAAAGGTTTAAATTCACCTACCAGTCTAGGCTGAAAATGAGAATATTGTGTTGCATCTCAGCTGTTGCCTGAGATGATGTATGAACCATTCCTTAAGTCACAATATGATTTATTTGTTTGGGCATCGTACACTTAAGTTTCATTTAATTCTCTAGATTTAGGATGTAGCAAGGGATGTGAATACAACCAGTTTTATAGGATTGGTAAATACTTCTCTTAATCTTCACTGGCCAATCTCGGCAAATCCAAAGGGCATATTTGGATCTATAGGCAAGACTACAATTTAAGGAGGGAGAGGGGAAATTGAAAAAGGTAGCCTGTTTTTATGCCCCCCCTTTTCATTTTTTGGCTATGGTTCACTCCCTTATACAGATAGTCCTCGATTTATGATCACAACTGGAACCAGAATTTCGGTTGCTAAGTAGGACAGTTGTTAAGAGAGTTACATTCGCTTTATGACCTATTTGCCTTGGTTGTTAAGTGAATCACTGCAGTTCTTAAGTGAATAACGTTGTTAAGCATTGCCTTTGCTTGTCAGAAGCTGGCTGGGAAGGTCGCAAATGGTGATCACGGGAATACTTAACAGAAATACTTAACAGAATAACAAGTTGGAAGAGACCTTGGAGGTCTTCTAGTCCAACCCCCTGCTCAAGCAGGAGGCGTATATTATTTCAGATAATTGGTGTCCAGTCTCTTCTTAAAAAGCCTCCACAACTTCTGGAGGCAAGTTGTTCCACTGGTTAATTGTTCTAATTGTCAGGAGATTTCTCCTTAGTTCTAGGTTGCTTCTCTCCTTAGTTTAGTCTCCATCCATTGCTTCTTGTCCTGCCTTCAGGTGCTTTGGAGAATAGGTTGACCCCCTCTTCCTTTGTGGCAGCCCCTCAAATATTGGAACCCTGCTATCATGTCAGCCCTAGTCGTCCTGTTTACTAGAATAGACATACTCAATTGCAACTGTTCTTCACATGACCTCGGGACACTGCAACCGTAAATATATCCCGGTTACCAAGTTCTCAATTTTTGTCATGTGGCGATGGGGATGCTGTCACTATCATAAGCACAAGGACCGGTCTTTGCTCAGCACCATTGTAACTTCAAACGGTTACAAAACAAATACTCGTAAGTCAGGGGTGTCAAACTTGCAATGTCACGTGACGTGTCGCGACGTATTGCAACTTTTTTTCCATTGCCGGCAATGGGGTGGGCGCGTTTTTGCTACGATGCATCCGGCCCGTGGGCCGGCAGTTTGACACCGCTGCTCTAAGTTGAGGGCTACCTGTAAATGTAAATGTTGTATAGTAGTTATGATGTTAGACTAGTAATTGGGAGATAGATGTTCAAATTAACCCTCCTATATCTTGTTGAAATAACCCCCAAGTTAATCAGATCGTGGGTTAGTCATTAGCTAGTTAGGCTACATTTACATGAATGTAGCCAGAATATATTTTTGGTCCTCATGCCCCATTATAATCTTTTAAGATTGCTTGGATATATCCTTTGGACAGACCAAGCAATTAACAAATAATAAACGACACCTAGGCTTCCAAAAAGCATTCTGCTCTTCATCTGATTGATATCTGCCTTCTCCCATGAATTTGGAGGTGCTCACCGCTGTCTTTTCTAAACATTTCTACATGGGTCTCTTGGGGCCCCAAAGAATCCCATGGATTTGAATGTCAGCGAGCAGGGGCTTCAGGATGCAGCTGATGTGATGTACATATGGATCTCAGACCCCATGGTGTCTTGATGGCTATACAGTCATTTTGACAGCACCATGGATAGTGATGGGAGGGAAATGAGACAAGCAGAAGCCACAGAACAAAAGACCACCCCGTTGTGGCTTTTCAAAAATCTGCCCGTGCACTAATTCCACAGGCTTCTGAGAACTAATGCTGGATGGTGCTGTGCTTTTATTATGTTTACCAGTGCCTCTTTCCCTTTTTACATGTTTTTTTTTTTCCAGAAGGGCTTTGTCTTTCTTCCTACCCATCCACCCTATTCCTGTTTTCCACCAGCTCCTGCGTCCTAACTCTCTTTGCAATTGGATCAGAGACAGCTCTGGCTGTTTCGGGCTTTGATTCTGGTTTCCTGCCCTGTGAGATAAAAAAGATTTTGGCCAGGCAGGCATGAACTTTGTCCCTCTTCTTTGCAAGCCTCACAAATGATAAAAAGCCGGCTGGCAATGCAAACTCAACTTCTCGCAGGCTTGAGTGTAATGTCATGACGTGTGTGCAAAAAAAAAAAAAAAAAGGCAGAGGTCGTGATGTGAATCACAGGGTTGGAAGGCACCTCGTAAAATGCCCAACGCTGGAATCCTGTTTCACCAATTGGGTGTCACCGCAGTTCGGGACAAACCTCTTTACTCCCAGGGTTGCTATTATGGAGAAAAATTGGAGGGAGATGCACAATTCCAAGTCCAAAGAGTGAGTAAACAAACAGGCTTGGCAAGTAGCAAAGCCAAAACCAGTTTGCCAACCCTGATGGAAAAGAAACATTATACTCGGAGCCTACACAGTCTTGCATTTTAAACCCCAAATAGGATAAACAGAAACACAGTGTTTTTCGGTTGCTCAGAAACTAAAGAGATACCCCGGGGAAGCTGCCTTCGTTTGGATTTATTTATGCTGTACATTCAAATGAATATTTCAAACAGTACAGCTGTCCTGGGGCCCTCTTTTAGCTCTGCAATATTAATTTAGGATCGCGGTGTTGTAAATAAATAACTCCTCTTAACAGTTGTTTATTTAAGCTGTCCAGAGTCTTGGGAATCGGGAGGGCTTTTCACATTAATAAATGAATAAATATTGATCCATCACACACACACACAAAAACCCCCAAACCTGCAAAAGCTGAGCACCTTTCGATTGTGGTGGATGGAATTAAGAGAAGGATAAGCTTATCCCGTTGAATAGAGGTCTGGATTATAGCTTGTCGGCATTTGAGCCAAGAAGTTGGTTTAGAAATAGTTTAGTTACAGTTTCGGTGATTTGAAGTGGAACTATTTGTTGGTCTCAGGTGTGTATTACATTATGTCTGTTCGGTTTGGTTGTGGTTTTTAAAGACAGTTCTATAAAGTGTTATTGTTTTCTGGAGTTTAACCCTTTATATACCACCTAGAGCAGTGTTTCTCAACCTTGCAATATGAAGATGTCTGGACTTCCGCTCCCAGAATTCCCCATCCAGCCAATCATGCTGGCTAGGGAATTCTGGGAGGTGAAGTCCAGACATCTTAAAGGTGCCAAGGCTGAGAAACATTGACTTAGAGAGAGGTGGATGGTGGGTATGAATTACTTAAATCAGGGGTCCCCAATCTTGGCAACTTTAAGACCTGTGGACTTCAACTCCCAGAATTCCCCAGCCAGCATGGCTGGCTGGGGAATTCTGGGAGTTGAAGTCCACAGGTCTTAAAAGTTGCCAAGATTGGGGACCCCTGACTTAAATAACATAACTACAACATCCTGGATCCTGATTGAGCAACCTAGTTCCCCTCAGGTATCTTGGATTGTGGGAGTTGAAGTCCACAAGTCATAAAAGGGCCAAGTTTGAAGACCCCTGGTTTATGGAGATTCTCAGTCATCCAGGTGTTGGTTGTCCCAAAGGTGCTTTTCCAGGAGGCAACTGGACTTTCTTGTTTTCCTTTGAAGACGTTTCACTTCTCATCCAAGAAGCTTCTTCAGCTCTGACTAGATGGTGGGGAATGGAAAGAGACCAGCTGTCTGCAAGGAATATAAATCCTTCCACTCCCCACCATCTAGTCAGAGCTGAAGAAGCTTCTTGGATGAGAAGCGAAACGTCTTCATAGAAAAACAAGAAAGTCCAGTTGTCTCCGGAAAAAAGCACCTTTGGGACAAAAGAGCCATTTGATAGGCTCCATCCTGCTCTGGAGTCCCCTAGCCAGCTGGCAAAACCAGGCCTTCAGGGCCTTGAGAAAAGGGCCAATCACAAGATCTTCACCTAATGTGACGCTTCCATCACAAAACCTATTGGCCACACAAAACCCTTATAAGCAGAACATCAACACTCCCTAAATTCCGCTGAAGGTGTTACCTAGCCTGGTAATGAAACATTCGGAAACCTACCAACAAAATCGGCGAACAAACCATCACCCTCATCCTACACCCGAGCTACAGATACTTGCCACTATTGCAAAAGGGCCAATCTTATCCCTGCAGGGATGATATTTCACAAGGAAGGAGCCACCATGGAGAAGGCCCTTCTTCTTGGTCCCACTAGATCAGGGATCTTCAAACTCGGCCCTTTTATGACTTGTGGACTTCCAACTCCCAGAATTCCTCAGCCAACGTGCCTGGCTGAGGAATTCTGGGAGTTGAAGTTCACAAGTCATAAAAGGGCCGAGTTTGAAGACCCCTGCACTAGATGGACTTCCTTAGAAGGGATTCGTAGCATTCCTTGCCTCCCTGCTCTGGTGGATCAAATGATTGGGAAAAGACAGCCCTTCAAATAACCTGGTCCCAAGACATGTAGAGAGTAGATTAGGTGGTCATATAATTTTTCTTAAATAAATAACTGATTCTCATTGAATCAGTTTTGGTTTACATTACTACCTTGGGCAGACTCTGTTGCTCCAGTTTTTAAATTTGGATTGATGATGTGTTTTTATTTCCCAACTACAAACTAATTTCATTATTTTGCATCTTCTGTGACTTACAAAGTAATCTGAGAGGTGCTTAATGAATAAACTGTCAAGAGAGAGACTGGCCAAGCCAGGGGAAGGAGTCAAACATGGAATTAGTCTGGAATCCCTATTTGGGCATAAGAGAACAAAGTCTGACCCCCCCTTGAATGCCATTGAACCGTATCTGGTCTGACTCAGATGCAAATTGTCCCTTTGAGAAGGTTCCTGTGTTTTGGCTTGAGCAATAAAATAGCTAATTGAGCTCTTCACGTTGGATCTGATTGTTCTGCTCGTCATAAATAGAGGTTTTTTTAAAAAAAAATCTTAAGAATTTAATCTGTATTTTGAAATTAATGTCCTGAAATTGTCTGCATGTTTTTGAAAGACTCGTTAAACCCAAAAGTCACCCATCTGTGTGATAGCATCTAACTTTTCCATATCCCTCTGTTGAAACTGTTCTAGTTTACAGATCTTAAGGATGACCAGATTCTTTTATTTCGCTGCAAAAGCATGAACTTTTCCAGCTTAAGACAGAATGATAGATTCTACTGTTGACCTTTACATTCCTCTGAGTGATGAGTTTTATCACTCTGAGCTATCTCCTGTGGGGGGGGGGAGTCACTTTTTAACTTTCAAAGCCTTTGACATCTTTTCTGCAAATGATGGATTGAGTCTTATTTACAGTCTGAGACTAAATAACAGCAGCAATGAGAGTCCCAAAGTCAAAACAGGCAAAAAAAGAAAGAAAAAAAGACGAAGGAAAGCATAAAAGAATAAATTATGGTAGAGTAAGATACATAACATGGAGATAAAATATCCAGATCCATAAATCAAAGGTAAACTAGATAGGCTAAAACATACGAAGAACGGTTGCAGGAATTGGGTATGTCTAAACTAGAAGGACTAGGGGAGACATGATAGCAGTGTTCCAATATTTGAGGGGCTGCTAGAAAGAAGAGGGGGTCAACTTATTCTCCAAAGCACCAGAAGGCCAGAGAAGAAACAATGGAAACAAATTCTACAAGGAGAGAAGCAACCTACAACACCTAAAGAGAAATTTCCTAACAGGGAGAATAATTAACCAGTGGAAGGACTTGCCTTCAGAAGTTGAGAGTGCTCCAAAACTGGAGATTTTTAAGAGCAGGTTGGACAGCCACTTATCTGAATGGTGTAGAACAGGGCTTTTCAACCTGTGGTACGCCTACTACTTGTGGTACATTAATGAGTGGCAGGTGGTACGCAGCCACTAGTGTAGTGGGGAAGGGAAAGAGCCAGCACAGGCAAAGACTTACAGTGAGAGAGTCCTCTGGAGCTGCAGATTTTACTTATGAATGGAGCCATTTGGGGAGGCTGCCTTAGCCGGCAGCCAGTACTTATATTTTTTTTTCTTCCTTAAGTGCCAGCTGGGCTCCTTACTTTCCTTTCTAGCCAGTAGCTAATTCTTAAAGGGGAAGTGCCTTTTTAAGCTAGTTCACTCAGCAGCTTGTCTTTTCTGTCTCTGGAGGCCTTTCCTTGTTTGATCAATATATGGAAGAGGGAAAATATGGGGGGGTTCAAATTCTTCCTTCAGAAGGAGATGGGAATGAGAAAAAGGGAGGCAGGGAAGGAAGTCCCGCCTTAGCACTTGGCCGCCAGCAGCTCTGCCATTGACTTTGCTTGTCAAAAGGTTGCAGAAGGGGATCACATGACCCTGGGACACTGTGACCATCATAAATATGAATCAGTTGCCAAGCATCCAAATATAAATCACATGACCCTGTTGCTGCAATGGTCATAAGTGTGAAAAATGGTCATAAGTCATTTCAGTGCAATTGCAACTTTGAACAGGTTTTTTTTTTGTCACCAAGTTTTTGACACCTTGCTAGGTGGTACTCGAATATTGCCATATCCTAAAAGTGGTACAGTCGGTGAAAAGGTTGAAAAGCCCTGGTGTAGAATATAGACTGTTAAGAGTTGGAAGGGACCTTGGAGGTCCTCCAGTCCAACCCCCTGCTTAAGCAGGAGACCCTGTATATAATAACTGGGTTACTAAAACTGCAATGATTCACTTAACAACTGTGGCAAGAATGGGACAATACTCAGTTAACAAATGTCTCACTTAGCAACTTAAATTTTGGGCTCAATTATTTTTGTAGGTTGAGGACTACCGGTGAATTTAACTAATAATAATAACAGCAGCAGCAACAGGGTGAGTTAGCTGGTTGCTTATCCTTTCAGAGTAGGGTCCAGCTTCTGCCTATTTAATCTTCGCAGAAGTGTAATTTGTGGCCCAGGGATTCTTCTCCTGATAGCCCTCAAGTCAATCAGTTCATCCTACCAAGATAAGATAACCTTTATTGTCATTTTTTTGCTGTGGGCACAACGGCACACATCAAAAATGAAATTTAGTGGCCCGCTCTCAAAGTGAAACACATACATGACACATACCTAAACATACTATGAACATATGACCATTTTCTCTGTCCTTGCTTTGTGATAACAGACTTGGAAAATGTGTGCTTAAGTTGCTAAAAACCCTAGTTTTGTGTTCTAGTTTTAAACCTTCAGCAAAATGAAGCTTTACTTATTTTATATCCTGCCTTTATTTTTTTTTATAAACCACTCAATGTGGCAAACATATCCAGCACCCCTTCCTCTTCTATTTTCTCCATAACAACAATCCTTTGAGGTGGGCTGGGCTAAGAGAGAGAGAGGGACTGGCCCAAAGTTACCCAGCTGGCTTTTGTGGCTAAGGTGGGACTAGAACTCACCTTCGCCTGGTGATCGGCCCAAAGTCACCCAGCCAGCTTTCCTGGCTAAGGCAAAATTAGAACTCAGGGTCTCCAGGTTGCTAACTTGGCACCTTACCAACTACTAGACCAAACCAGCTCACCCAGAAGGTTCCAGAAATTCTGCACAAACTCATGTTGTCATAAGGAAGGACAGATTCCCTCAGCTGGAGTCGGATGACAGCATACAGGTAGTCCTCAACTTACAACAGTTCATTTAGTGACTGTTTGAAGTTACGAAGTTACTGAAAAAAGCGGCTGACCATTTTTCACACTTACGACCAGTGCAGCATCCCCAAGGTCACGTGATCAAAATTTGAATGTTTGGCAACTTGTTCTTATGACGGTTGCCATGTCCCGGGGTCACATGATCCCCTTTTGTGACCTTCCGTCAAGCAAAGTCAATGGGGAAGCCAGATTCACTTAACCACCGTGTTACTAACTGAACAACTGCAGTGATTCACTTAACGGTGACAAGAAAGGTCATAAAATGGGGAAAATTCACTTTAACAACTGTCTCACTTAGCAAGAGAAAATTTGGACTCAATTATGGTCTTAAGTCAAGGCGGTACCTGTAAGGGGTTTATCGTCTGATGTTTCCACTCTTACTTTGCAAGTGGTCTCCCCTCCCAGCAGTAACCAGGGTCAACCCTGCTTATCTTTAGAGACCGGTCAGGCCTGCTAAAGCTGCTAGCTCTATGCATTATTATTGCAATCTATATATCTATTTTGTTCCCCATGCATAGGAGCAATCCAGCTAGCTTTAGGGTGAAGCCGCCCTCTGGACATCAAGGCTTAGGGGCTGGTGCCAGGAAGGGCATTCCCGAAAAAGAATGGGGGCATCTTGCCAGGACGGCTTGAAAGCGACCAGATTTAATTATATCTTGATGCGCCTGCCAGCCTCACCCGACCGATTTTGAAACAGCCAGCCCGAAGCTTTCGGCGGCACCGGTTGGGCAGCTCAAGGTTTCGGGCGGTGAAGGCGGTTTATCCCTGGCTAGAAGCAAACCGAGTTAAACCAGTCAAAAGTCTCCCAAATCCGCTTTGCAAGCGTTGCAAAGGGACTTTCGCTCCCTTGGCTGGAAATGCGCCGGCTTCGCTCTGCTGTAGCAAAAACTTCCACCCGGCTCCGTCTGGGGCTTTTTTTGGGGGGGTGGGCTGCGAAGCCGGCGGCGGTTCTCGTGGACTCAGACGCCGGGAGCCCCCCACCCACCTCCGCCCTCCCCCACCGCTGCAAGCCAACGGGGGTCCTGGGGAGGGCCGGGCCGGGCTTCTCTCAGCGCTCTGCAAAGTGGGGAGGGGTCCCCGCTGGAGGGATTCTCAATAAAATCGGGATCCTAAGAGCTTCCCCCTCAACCCCCAGGCGTGCCTGCAGCAGAGACCCCCCCCCAGTCGGGGGCCGAGAGCAGGGACCTGGCCCTTTGGGAGCCAGGGGGGGGGGAGGTGGGAGAAAAGAAACCTGGAGGGGGGGGAAGAGAAGAGAGTTGACTTAAGAGTTACTAACGGCTATTTTCTTTATCACTTTCTCTCTTGTCCTGTCTCCCCCCCCCTCCCTTTTGCTCCTCCTCCTCCTCTGCCCCCTTTCTGGTCCTTCCCTTTCTCTGCCCCCCTCCCTTCTCTTTCCACGTCCCCCCCCCTCCTCTTTGCTGGGATCCCCTCCTTTCCCCGCGCCCCTTCCCCAAACTCCTTTCCTGGCACCTCCCTGCCCCCCCTTTCTCTCCGGGATCCCTCCTCCGGCCCCTTCCCCAAACTGCCCCCCCCTTCCTTGCTTACTTCTCCTCTTCCTCCTGCCCGGCTTCCTCGCCCCGCCTCCCCCAACCCCTCCCCCCCGACCCTTCCCCAAACTCCCCCCTTTCCTTCCCGGCTCCTCCCTCTCCCCCCTCCGGAATCCCTCCCCCGGCCCCTTCCCCCTTATCCTCCCTCCCCTCCCCTGCCCCAAACTCCCCTCCCTCCTTCCTTCCCGGCTCCCCCCCCCCTCCGGAATCCCTCCCCCGGCCCCTTCCCCCTCCTCCCTCGCTCCCCTCTCCCCTCCTCCCCTTCCCCAAACTGACCGCCGCCCCCTCCTCCTCCTCCTCCTCCTCCCACCCCGCAGGCGGAGCTTCCCCGGCAGGAGGCGGGGCCGGCGGACGCCCCGCCCCCGCGCGGCCGCGCGGCCCCCCCGCCATGGGTCGGAAGCGCTGCGTGGGGGGAGACGGCTCCAAGATGGCGGCGGGCTGCTGCGGGGTGAAGAAGCAGAAGCTCTCCAGCTCCCCTCCGTCGGGCTCGGCCGGCCCGGGCGGCGGCGGCGGGGGGGGCTCCCGCTGCGGCGAGCCGGGGGCGCTGCTGCCGGCGGGCGGGGGCGGCCCGCGCCTCAACGGCCTGGGGGGTCTGGCGGGGGGCTCCCCCGGCTGCGCCCTCTCGCCGCCGCCGCGCCCGCCCGGCTGCGGAGGGGCCCCCGGCGCCGGCCTCTCGGGCCCCGCCGCGCTGCTGGGCTCCCCCGGCGCCGGGCCCGGCGGCTGCAGGAAGATGGTGGTGTCGGCCGAGATGTGCTGCTTCTGCTTCGACGTGCTCTACTGTCACCTCTACGGCTACCAGCCCCCGCGGAGCCCCCGCTTCACCAACGACCCCTAGTAAGTACTTTCCCTCCCTGCCCCCCCCCCGCCGGGCCCAGGGGGGCGCCCCCGGGCTGGGCCGTGCCGAGGGCGCCGCGTTGGAGAAGCGCGCCGAGGGGTCGTTCCCTCCCTCCCTCTCTCCCTCCCCTCGCGATGCTGCTTGGCTCCCCCCCCCGAGACCCCCGGGGTCCTCCGCCGACTCTCTCTGGCCCCCTCTTCGATGCGGCCCCCTCTGGGTGGGGGGCTTCCCCCGGGGCCCCCCTTTTCTCCCCCTTCTTGGCCCCGTGCCAGGCTGGGGTTCTTTGCCCACCCCCCCCACACACTCCCCTCTTGCTCTTTTGGGGCGGCCCCCTCCCAGCTCCGGCTGGACCTTTGGGGGCATTTGGTGGGGCCGCGAGTCCTGTTTTGGGGGGAGGGGGTCTCTGGGTAGCCCAGCAACTTCTAGGTCGCAAGTGCCTGTGGTCCTTCTGTGCCACGGGTGCCCCCCCCCCCAAATGTCCCGTTCAGACGATCCCTATGGTTGTCTTTCTTGCTGTGCTGTGGTCATTTTCCAGGATAGGATTGTTTTTTTAAAATAAATAAATAAATAAATAAAAATCTCAGTCTAGGGATTTCCTAGTGGTCTCCTCTCTGCAGCCCCGCTTAGCTTTTCAAGTTGAGCCCAAGTTTGCAAGGTAATTTCCCACAGTTACCTTCACAGCAAGCAATATATCTGGTAGGAGACCCAAACCCCTTTCCTCGCTTTTCTGCTGAGCATCTGGTTTTTCTCCACCTTTGGCTGCCTTGTCTGTGTCGCTTGGCATAGAATGAATGGGGGTCCCTTTAGCTGCCATTCATACTTTTTTACCATTGCCTCTGGCCCTTTTTGCACAGCCCCGCGGCAACCCGGGTGTGTAACTTTTGCTTCTTGAGTTGTCCGATCTCTCTCGGGAGTCTCTTCCCTGATACGGTATTTATATATGCTCCTGCTGGCTTCACCAATGTGATTAATTGCTTGATTCTAGTTAGGGTTTCTCAGAGAATGCCCTGCCCTGACAGTTTCAAAACTTGTTTTTCACTGCAAGATCTCAGGGTTAGGAATTGAGACCTAAAACCGGCATAGTGTGTGTTGTGTGTGTGTGTGTGTGTGTGTTTGTGTCGGAGTAATTGTGGTGGAAAGTTGAAAAGGATATGAAAAAAGGGAGGGACCCCTTTTCCTGCTTACTATTCTCCCTCCCCCCCATATTTCACTGTGACATCTCTACTCTCTTGGCAAATGTTTAATTAGTACAGGTAGTCCTCTCCTTACAACAGTTCATTTCATGACCGTTCAAAGTTACAGTGGCACTGAAAAAAGTGACTTATGACCATTTTTCACACTTACGACCGCTGCAGCATTCCCTCAAATCAAAATGCAGATGCTTGGCAACTGGTTCATATTTATGACGGTTGCAGCATCCCGGGGGTCAGGTGATCCCCTTTTGCGACCGTCTGACCAGCAAAGTCAATGGGGAAGCCAGATTCACTTAACCACATTACTAACTTAAAACTGCAATGATTCACTTTAAACAACTGTGGATAGGAAGGTCGTAAAACGGGGCAAAACTCACTTAACAAATGTCTCGCTTAGCAACATAAATTTTGGGCTCAATTGTCGTAAGTTGAGGACTACCTATATTAGGATTTAGAGGTAGTCCTCATTTATCAATGTTTCAAAGTTGCAGTGGCTTGGGGGGGGGAAGTGCTTTATGACCTGTGACCATGTGATCGTAATTTGGGAATTTGGTAACTGACCCATATTTACACCGGTTGCAGCGTTCTGTGGTCACGTGATTGCCACTGGCAACTTCCCAGCCAGTTTCCAACAAGCAGTCTCAGTTGGGGAAGCTGGATTCACTTAATAACAGTGTGATTTTCTTAACAGCCGCAGTAAAAATTGTCACCAAATTAATGAATCACGGGACAGGTAATCCTTGACTTTACAACCACAATTGGGACTGGAATTTCCATCTCTTAAGTCAGTCCAGTCATGATGACTCACTTTATGACCGGACTGACAGGATGGAAATTCCGGTCAATTCCCAATTGTGGTCGTAAAGTCAAGGACTATCTATCCTGTGATTCATTAATGCCTTACTACTTAGCCTGCTCTGAACCATGTTTATAATAGCTTCATGTATCTGTATTTTTAATTCTGTATTGTCCACCCTGTGCCTTTTCCAGGGCAGAGTTTACTCTCAGCATAATGCAAGAACAAGCCAACAATAACAACCCCGATTTCTTATATTCTCCTATGGAAGCACCAAAGGTGGTGTACGGTTTCTTCACTATATTCTGCTCACAACTAAAAGTTAATTAGAGACCCAGGGCACGCGGGGGGGGGGGATGGTTAGAAGTTAAATTTATAAACCTGATGGGAGATGGGGATAAAACATAAACTCCTTCAAGTTGACTTCTGGTAACTTTGTGTCCATGAACCCTTTCTTGACTGCAACGTAGAAGTGGTTTTCTGTTGTGTTGTCTTTTGGGCCTCTGGCAGGGTGGGTTCAAGTTAGTTCTCCTAGAAATGGAGGTATCTAGAAAGCCATGCCTCACATTCCCATATATTCCTAACCTAAAATATGACCTTCATGCATTGCAGTGGTTGAACACGGTTCTTCCTTCAGCCACTGAGCTACGCATCCCCCTAACCATAAATGAACACTTAGAGGTGGAACAAGAACTAGTCAAAGACATGGGTAAAGTACAGTCCCAACAGCCAGTCCATATTAAGAGGTGATTTAACATCTCATTTGGTATCTAGGTAATCTTCAGTCTCAGACCCATATATTATGCATTACAGTCTTTGGAGGTTAGGAGTGCCTGGACTATCCGTGACCAGGAGAGCCACAGCTTAATTAAAGAAAGGTTTTCTATGCCACAGACGTTCCTTTAGTCTCGAGTGGAAGGCTGATCTAGGAGCACCCTTGTCAGCAAGACCAAGCATTTCAAGAAAATGAAGTTTCACAGCTAGAAAAGGGGGTGTACCTTCTCTAAAGGTAGATCTACTGATACCAACATGGCATGCGACAACCAACCACTTCTTGAAAACTAAATTATCAGAATAGTTGCTATAAATGGGAGAGTGCTTCTTCTCATTTTTCCTAAATTTGTCGATAGTTTTTGTCAGTCAGAAGTCTCTCTATATTATTTTGCTTGTAGATGCTGTCTTGTAAAGAGTCACTCTTAGGCTGTGTAGTAAAGCAGGTTGATTGAACAGTTCTTTCTGGTTACAAAACCTGAACATAATCATCTTTGAGCCAGTCAGGACCATCTAAAATGTTCAAAATGTGTAACTGTAAATTTGACCATTAAAAAAAAAAAAAAAAGATCTGGTAAGGAATGGCAACAAGCCAAACATTGGTGTAAGAATCGGCATCCCTTGGACAACTGCCTTATAACAGGAGGGAATAAGGATGATGGGATTGCATCTTACCTAGCTTTTAAATTTGCACTAAAAAAGATGAAAGTAAATTAGGCATAAACATTCAATCTGGAGGAAGACATTTATTATAAATTACTCTAATCTGCATGCTTGTGATCTTTGTATAGGAATGACAACAACCCAAACATTGGTGTCAAGATTTCCTGCAAATTGCTGATTTATTGGATTACAACTTTTTTTGCTTATCTTTACCTTACCTTTTACTGGTTTTATTGGTTTGAATATTCTTCTCTTGGCTTGTGAACAATTTGTTGTGTAACTATAAAAATTGTGAGATTTGAGCCCTGATTTTTAAAAAGTGCTTGGATAGGTTATAAAGTGTTTGCCTTATTAGTAACGCCATGAAAGTACTTTCTCATAATACAGTTTCCTTTTGCACAGTTATATACACTGACAGTTTATTTCTAATGAATGAATACAGGTATACGCATCTGTGGGTGTTTAACGGTGCAGTTTTACAAAGCTAAAAGGATATCTACCAGTGTACCGGTGATTACTATATTCGCTCTGTTCCTTGGTTCTGACAGAAAGATACATGATTTTCTGTATACCGGCACATAGTTTCCAGAGGTGTGCAGTTTTTTTTATTCAGTTCCAAAAGTTGTTTCAGAATCCTTGGGAGGCGTGAATGTATCACCAAGCTATGAGGAAAGACACAGCTGCTTTAAAGAGTTGTACAAAGGTCCAATGTTGTCTTCTGTTTTCCAAAACACCTTTTGAAATGGAACACAAAGGGCAGTGCAGCTCTAACGATGACTAGATTTTTCTTCCATGCATCACTTCCTATGAAGATATATGGCTCCCACCAGCATATAGGTTAGGGATACAATCCAGATAATGTAAATATAATAATTATCCCTTGGACAACTGCCTTATAACAGGAGGGAATAAGGACGGTAGGATAGCATCTTACCTAGCTTTTAAATTTGCACTAAAAAAAGATGAAAGTAAATTTAGGCATAAACATTCAATCTGGAGGAAGACATTTATTCTGAATTACTCTAATCTGCATGCTTGTGATCTTCGTATAGCCTACAAAATTTCAGCTGCCGTATTGCAGCAATTCTTATGCAGCACCTTTTTATCACTTCTCCCACATGGGAACCCTATTTTAATATTCAGCATTCCCCCCCCCCCCCCGTGCATTAGTTGCCTTATCCTAATCCAGCTTATTGACCTCATTGCTGATGCTCCCTCATGTGCCAGGCTGAGCACATTAGATTTGTTTCCTGTAACAGTGAACTCAAAATGGAAGGCACAGCAGTTGGAACAAAAGGTGTCGGAGAAGATAAGGGAGATTCCATCGTTGGTGGGCAGGGATCTCGAATACATTTTTAAATGTATTGACGGCAAAAAAATAAAAAAGGAAGGCCATTCAGTAGATTTGAAAAACTGTGGAGGAGATATATACTCCTTTCTAGAGAATGTCAGCTGGTCGGGAGGGTCCCGCCTGCTGTGGAATGGAAGTTGTGGGCCCACGTCTTGTGGCTGTGTCACTTCGAAGATACAGCTGGTAGATCCACCCTGGATTCCTTGCATTTATTCTGCGGTTCTGGGAGTTGATTCTTTCACCAGAGACCCCCGTTCCTCAGGCTGTCTCTCTGGTTGAAACAGATGACCGCTCGCCAGGGAATTTGCTTAGGTCCTCCAATTTCTACATTTTTAGAAGAGTTGACGGAGCCCAGCGGGGCTAGTCGTCTGCGTGGCTACAAGCTTGACACGGCTGTCCCCTTTCGTCAGAGCTGCTCCAGGGATTCCTCCTCTCCAAGCACATTGCAGGATAGGCTGCAATTCCATAGGCATCCTGGCCAGAATTGGAAGGAAAAACCTAATGCAGGTAGTCCTCGACTTAACGATCACCATTGGGCCCAAAGTTTCTGTTGCTAACCATTTGTTAAGTGAATTTTTGTCCCATTTTACGACCTTTCTTGCCACAGTTGTTAAGTGAATCGCTGCAGTTCTTAAGTTGGTAACACGGGTGTTGAGTGAATCTGGCTTCCCCATGGACTTTGCTTGTCAGAAGGTCGCAACAGGGGGGGGATCGCGTGACCCCGGGACCAGTGGTGGGATTCAAACAGGTGAACAACCGGTTCTCTGTGTGGATGCCGCTTCCGGAAGTCCGTTCTGGGCCTGGGCAACAAAAAATTAGCTACCGGTTCTGCCGAAGTGGTGCGAACCGGCTGAATCCCACCACTGCCCGGGACCCTGTGACCGTCCTAAATATGAACCAGTTGCCAAGCATCAGAATTTTGATCACGTGACCAGGGGGAATGCTGCAACGGTCGTACGTGTGAAAAATGGTCCTACGTTCACTTTTTTTCAGTGCCGTTGTAACTTTGAATGGTCACTAAATGAACTGTTGTAAGTTGTAATAAGAGAACCAGTTTGGTCTAATAGTTAAGGCGCCAGGCTAGAAAAGCAAGAAACCACGAGTTCAAGTCCCGCCTTAGCCAAGAAAGCTGGCTGGGTAAACTTGGGCCGATCGCTCTCTCTCTCTCTCAGCCCAGCTCACCTCACAGGGTTGTTGTTCTGGAGGAAATAGGAGAAAGAAAGAGCATTAGATACGTTTGCCATCTTGAGTTGTTTATAAACATAATAAAGCTGAGATATAAATAAACAAAATAATAGCCTATCGTTTGCTCAGGGGTATAGTTTGAAGTAACGAGGCAGTGCCTGTTGGAATATCCAAAAGTGAATATAATTTTGTGGAGGGGGGAAGGAGGAGGGATGGAGGTAAATTTCTGTTCTTTGTCCTTTGCTGATGTGCATGACACAAGATGCAAAAGAGTGTAAAGAAGTGATTAAAGGGTTCCCTGCAATCTGTTCGTTGGCAAAATACCACTCCACCTCTATGTGTCTCCTCTTCTGTACATTTAATCTTCCATACCATTAAAAGAATTCCCTTACAATATTCACCAGAGGTTCCCTGGAAGAAGATTTAGGCTAACTCAGCTGCTCTGTGTTTCTTGAGAGCCTGCAAAGATTTGGTTTTTATCAGGAAGCACCCTATTGACTATTGCTGATATTTATTTTGCAACCCATGATGGTTTAGTCTTCCACCTGGTCTTCCGAAGCACAGCAAAAAGCTGAGGACACCATCATGCTTAGAACATAGAATAACAAGAGTTGGAAGGGGCCTTGGAGGTCTTCCAGTCTAACCCTTCTCAAGCAGGAGGCCCTATACCATGTCAGACAAATGGCTGTCCAATCTCTTCTGAAAAGCCTCCAGTGTTGGAGCACCCACAATTTTGGGAGGCAAAGCTGTTCTGCTGGTTAATTTTTCTCACTGTTAGGAAATTTCTCCTTAGTTCTAGGTTGCTTCTCTCCTTGATTAGTTTCCATCCATTTCTGCTTTGGGTCTGAGTAAGGAATTAGGCATGGCCTTTTTGCTCCTTGGAGCAACCAGCAAACACTGGAAAATGCATTTGCCTTATTCTTGAATTCAGAACTCGTAAATGGTCAACATAGAGACAAAACAAATCTCAGAATTCCTGATCTGAGAGTGCTAGGAAAGGCCTTAACTGCAATTTTCCACTATTCTCTAGCCACTTCTTTTGGATAGAATCCAGTTGTACCTCCATCGAGGTTGAAGGATTGGCTTAAATACATTTGGAGAAGAGAATTTCTACCTAGTTCTGATAGACAGGTATTAATTGTCTTGGAAGAAACAAATAAAGGATGACCTGAGTCATTGGGGACTCACCATCCAGTCTGTATCCCTGTTAGCCGTGGATAACGTTTGGAAAAGGCTTGGAAATAGCTGAAGCAGAGAATTTTAGTTTTCATTTCATTTTATTAAGGAAATACTGTATATCTGTCTTTATTTCTCTATCTTTATCTTTCTATCCTTTCCCTCCCTCCCTCCCTCCCTTCCTTCCTTCCTTCCTTCCTTCCTTCCTTCCTTCCTTCCTTCCTTCCTTCCTTCCTTCCTTCCTTCCTTCCTTCCTTCCTTCCAACAATAAACCACATTGATGCCCTGATCAAATTTACATTCATCCATCAATCACCTCATGCCAGGTTTAAATGACCAGGATCAAGAAGTGTCTAGAATTGTAGCCAAATTGCGTATCATGGACCAGTTCAAGGTGTATCTTGCACTTTTTTTGGATAGTGTCTAATCTGTTTCTTCTCAGCTTCTCTGTGTTTGATCTATGACTATATATTTTAATAATTTAAACCACCCTGTAAATTCAGATCTGAGAAAAGGCTTTAGGTGTTCTTGCTATTTGTGGGGTATATGATCCTTGAAAAGCCCAAAGTAGGAAAAATACATCATTTTGAGTCAATGCTTTTTTTTAAAAAATGAGAGTTTTAGCACGAGTTCAGGAATACTAAACAGCTTTTCCACAAGCCACCCCAAAACACATCTGTGCGGTGTCGTGAATTCTCAATATAATCTGATTTAACAGTAGGGTAAATGAAATTGGATGAACACAAAAAGAGCTGAAATTGGAATAAAGGCTGGATTGAAAGGAGACTTTTAAACTAGGAAAGCTGCTTTTAGATATTCTAAAATTTACTGTGTTCCTTGCCTTAAATTCTCCATGCCTACTTCCCTGTCTGCACGACAAACTGTCTTGAAAGTGTGGTAAGGTCATTTTTAGACATTGTATAAGGGGGTGGGGGGAAAGGTCAGGTTGTCTTAACTTAGAATGAATCTAAGATTTAATGAAATCTTGAATCCCTTGAATGCTATTGAAGCTTGCCCTGCCTCACCCTTTTGCTTTGCAGATATCTTAATTTGCGGTAAAATACTTGGTGATGCAAAACTACAATCAGTTTGCCTGTGAGCGTATTAGTCCAACATGGTCACCCTGAGCATAGCTTTCTGAGATTTTATGCAAAGGTCACTTTCAGCCACCCCAGATAATCTTCTTAGCGGGAGATGCCAGCCTTTGAGACTCTCTGCCTTCAGCGTGTCTTTTCCTGTGGAATTGTTTCTCTGCTAGGAGGAACTTTAGGTTTTTTCGGTTCATTAAATTCATTCTGATGGCAAAAGAAAGGGCTAGTCGCACATGTTGCCTTTGAGTCTCTCCCTTCTGCGGTACCCTTGGTAGTCGCTTGGCTTTGGCACCTTTGGAGAAGCAACAGGTCTTGCCCAGAGAAAGATCATCAGGTGGATGCGTGAAAGTTGAGTCATGGCAACTGGGCTTATTTTCCTGTTAGTCTGAGATGTTTTGCTGCCCATCCAAGCCGTCTGAACGAGATAGTTAGGGGAATCTTGAGTATTGGCATGTGCCAAGTTCCTAAAATTTTGACAACTACCTGGAGTCTACCTGGATGACTGAGAATCTTCGTCGACATACCATCAGGCCTACTTTCCACAATAGGGCTGGGTTAAATTCCTGCCAGGGTGGATTTGATTTAAATCAAGTCGATTTAAATCACCAGTAAAAAGGCTTGATTTAAATCAACTCGATTTAAATCATAATTTTTAAATTATGTCCCGCAGCGGCTCCTCTAACCCGCTCTTACTCACCGACAGTCCCGTTCACTTTAATGGGACGGCTGGTGATGCGGCAGTGACACAACAAGGTGAGGGACATGGCGGGCAGCGGGTAAGTGGATGCCCGCTATTAGGCGCTGCCATGATGGATCTGAAATGACAGGTGCTCTTTAAATGTAGGGACTCATTCTTGCTGGTAGATAGAATCTTTTAATATTATTTGCAAACAAAATGAAGGCTTTCTGTTGAGAATAATAAGCTGTCAGGTTAGTAAAACAGATATCACAAGCAATTTTAGGTTAATAGGTTAATCGCACATAGTTGGAAAACTACTCCAATTCTTTTATTTAACTAAAACACTTAGAGCCTAGTACAGATGCATTTCTCTTCAAACAACCACGCAGTTTGTAGTGTACATAGATTTGCAAAACAATGGGATAAAGGAATATTCCTGAACTTTGTTTTATGATTTATCTCATGGCTACTGTGAAATTGCGTGAATGCATCAATGCAGTGCATGTTACCTCAGCTTGCAAAGTTTGGATTCATTGAATGAGTTTCACAAAAATGTAAATATTGCAGAATATACAGCCTCATGCTACATAACTAAGCTCCATTTCGTGCTGAATAAACTAAATTATTAATGTATCTTAAATAGAAAACTATATTTAGATAGATTTTTTACTCCAAAAGCATTTTATTAAAATAAATTTGATAAAAATAAAAAAAAATCCGATTTAAATTTTAAAAAAATCCATTTAAAAAAAAAAATAATAATCATCGATTATTCCTGCTATTGCCCTCCAGCCCTACACAATTACATTCGGTGCTGAATTTTTAGTACAGTAGATCTTTCTGCACGTCTGACCCTTGATAGGAACCAGTGCTTGTGTAAAGCATTAAGGGGGGGAAACCCTGAAACTCAGCATAACAAAATATTGAAGCTAGTTACCTCCAAATTTCTTACCTTCACATGTATTTTGATTATCATTATTTAATGGGTTTACAGGCAGTTCCCGATTTACAACCATTCATTTAGCTGCTGTTCAAAGTTACAACGGCTCAAAAAAAAAAAAAAAAAAAAAGATAACTTATCCCCAGTCCTCATATTACGACAGTTGCAGCATTCCCACGCTCACATAATCAAAACTTGGGCGCTTGGCACAACAGCTGCAGCATCCTGGGATCGTGAGATCCCCATTGGTGACCTTCCCAGCCGACTTCTGACCAGCAACGTCAATGCAGAGAGCTGGTTTTGCTGAAAGACATGTGAGTCACTTAACAACCGCAATGATTCGCTTAACAACACGGCAAAAAAAAAAAAAAGTTATAACATTGGGCAGTTAACAACCACCATGTTTAGCAGTGGAAATTCTGGTCCCAATTGTAGACGTAAGTCGAGAACTATATATCAGGGGTCTCCAATCCCCGGTCCGTGGACCAGTACCGGGCCGCGGCATGCCAGCAACCGGGCCGCATAAACAAGCAAAGCCCCATCCGTGGAATGCAGGCAGCACACAAAACCACGCACCCTCCGATCCGTGGAAAAACTTCTCTCCGAGGAACCGGTCCCTGGTGCCCAAAAGGCTGGGGACCTCTGATCTATATGATTTACAGAAGTCACGTTTCATTTTGTGCCGTGAATGAAGTTACAGAGAAATTAACAGGAATATATACTGAGATCAATGTCCATATTTCATTACTGGCTTGATCTTGTCAGGTTCTCTCCAATTTCTGCCCCAATTTCTGTTTCCCAGACATAACAATCTCTGATTCTGTGTGAAGTGTTCTTCTGTATATACTTTTTTGGGGGGAAAGGGGTACCATTTTTGAAGCCACCTTCCTAACTTGTATCCTTAGGTCAGGGGTAGGCAACCTTGGCTCTTTTATGACTTGTGGACTTCAACTCCCAGAATTCCTGAGCCAGGATGGCTCAGCTTGGAAACCTCTCCCTTTCCCTTCAGCATGGCTGGCTCAGGAATTCTGGGAGTTGAAGTCCACGAGTCATAAAAGAGCCAAGGTGGCCTACCTCTGGCCTAGGCCGCTTTATGACTCATGGACTTCAACTCCCAGAATTCCTGAGCCAGCATGGCTCAGCTTGGAAACCTCTCCCTTTCCCCTCAGCATAGCTGGCTCAGGAATTCTGGGAGTTGAAGTCCACGAGTCATAAAAGAGCCAAGGTGGCCTACCCCTGCCTTAGGTGATGGTTTCGTCAAGGATTTGTCCACAGTATTGGAGAGTAGAACAGACTTCCATCGACGGCACTCCTTTGTCAAAGGCATCAGTTAAAGAGCTTGAGTTTTGACTCTGCATTTAATTAATGTGTCAGAAATTAATTCCACCCACAGGTTCGTTTGTGACTAATCAGAGAATATATTCCCCATGGAACTCCTTTCAATAAACCACGTAGAGAGTTTCTTCCTGGCATATCCTTATTTGTTTGTTAAATTTATTTGCCACCTGTCTCGCCGCGGGGCTCCTCTTGGCGGCTTACAGTAATAAAAAGGAAGAAAAATGAAAGAGTAAACAGAACAGAAGTAAAATAATAGAACAATAACATAATGACAAAGGAACAAAACAAGAACCAAAAAAAACATTCTTGCTAGATCTGTGCCATGCTTTGGCGAAAAATATGTGCTTTCATTGTACATAAATGTTGTCTTTTAGAAAACATTTCTAAAATGGTTGCCTTGACACAACTTCATGGGACTCAAACCTTAAGATTAGGCTTATTGTATATTTGTAGAAGATTGGGGCACACCTAGGCTGAATCTCATTAACCTGGAATAGCGTGAAGGGCCATTACCATCAAAGTCAAAGCAGGATTTTCCAGCAAAACTGTTTTTAGATACAGTTTAGGTTCATTTTCAGTCTCCTTCATTCTTTGAGGTTTCATCCAAGTGGGGTGACTTTTCTCCCCCCAAGTCCTTTGCGGGTGAAAGAACTGAACAGATGAGTGGTTGGTATCTGGTGCTGATTTGATTACAAGCATGTAATGATGCCTGAGGAGATCGTAGTCATGATGGCTGGGAATATGGAGGTTAAGTCCAGTATGTCAGGAAGAAGATCAGATTGGGAAAAGCTGAAGTCCCATGTGTTTGGCTTGCTCCAGAAAATGGTTTTGTAATAGCAAATGGTAAATTCTTTACTACTCAACATTAGTCCCAAAGGTGCTTTTTCAAAAGGCAACTGGACTTTATTTTTCCTTGAAGATGTTTCACTTCTTATTCAAGAAGCTTCTTCAGTTACTAGAACTGAAGATTTCTAGGAACTGAAGAAGCTTCTTCGGTGAGAAGCGAAATGTCTTCAAGGAATAACAGAATAACAGAGTTGGAAGAGACCTTGGAGATCTTCTAATCCAGCCCCCTGCTCAGCAGGAAACCTTCTGCCATTTCAGATAAATGATTGTCCAATCTCTTCTTAAAAACTTCCAGTGTTGAAGCATTCGTAACTTCTGGAGGCAAGTTGTTCCGCTGATTAATTGTTCTCACTGTCAGGAAATTTCTCTTTAGTTCTAGGTTGCTTCTCTCCCTGATTAGTTTCCATCCATTGTTTCTTGTCCTGCTCACAGGTGCTTTGGAAAATAGCTTGACTCCCTCTTCTTTGTGGCAACCCCTGAGATATTGGAAGACTGCTATCATGTCCCCCCTCGTCCTTCTCTTCATTAGACTAGACATACCCAATTCCAGCAACCTTTCCTTATATGTTTTAGCCTCCAGTCCCCTGATCATCTTTGTTGCTCTTCTCTGCACTCTTTCTAGAGTCTCAACATCTTTTTTACATCGTGGTGACCAAAACTGGATGCGGTATTCCAAGTGTGGCCTTACCAAGGCGTTATAAAGTGGTATTAATACTTCACATGATCTTGACTCTATCCCTCTGTTAATGCAACCTAGCACTGTGTTGGCTTTTTTGCCAGCTGCAGCACACGGCTGGCTCCTATTGAAGTGATTGTCCACTAGGACTCTGATGTCCCTCTCACAGTTATTACTGTTGAGCAAGGTACCCCCTATCCTATACCTGTGCATTTGTTTTTTCTTGCCTAAATGTAGACCCTTACTTTTTTCACCACTGAATTTCATTTTGTTAGCTAGCGCCCAATGTTCAAGTCTGTCCAGATCCTTCTGTATCTTGAGCCTGTCTTCTGGAATGTTCGATGTTCCTGCCAGCTTGATGTCACTTGCAAATTTGATGAGGTCCCCATCTATCCCCTCGTCCAAATCCTTGATGAACAGACAAAGAAAATCCAGTTGCCATTTGAGAAAGCACCTTTGGGACAACCAAGAACTGGATGACTGAGAGTCTCTATTAGACTTAAGGATAGATTCTTCTTGTTTTCTTGCAGACATTTCATTATCCAAGTTAGGTAACATCATCAGTTGTTAGTCTTCTGCTCGGAGAGCACCATGGACTCTCATTTCAACCCTGACTTACAATCTCCTTTAAAAAAAAAAAAAAAAAGTAGTGTTCCAGTTTTCACTAAAAACTTAATTGAACCTTTTGTCTGCATGTGACTGGGAAGATTTTGGCCAACACAAGATTTGCTAGATTCAAGCAAAACAACGAATCTTTTTACAAATGCCAAGCTTCTCCAGATTGTATTTATTTTGATTTTGAATCGGTGGTTTAGGAACTGTCTTAATTGACCATTTGCATCCAAGAACAGAGAGGGGAGTAACTGCCTTTTTAATCTTAATGGCCAGGTATTTTGGAAGCCTATCAGTGTTGCATTTTTGTAAGGGTTTTTCATAATTGAGAGGTTTTGGAAGGGTTCACTTGATTTTGCAAAACTGGAAAAGGAGATTACAAATGCTTTTTAAAAAGAGAGCACACATAAAAAAAGACGCGTCTAAACGACAACAGACAGCTTATTAGAAAGTATGAAACTAAGGGCTTTTCATAATTGATTTTTTTTTTCATTTAACAGAAAGGAATTTAGACACTGAGTTGTATCAAAATACATCCAGGTAAAATGATTATTAAAGAAGTCACGCTAGTTGCAAATGATTTGCAGGCACAAATTGCAGAGATTGATAATTTTATGAAACTGAGATTTATAAGTCATATTACAGCAATACAATAATTGCAGTTGGAATAGTGATACCTGATACACAGGTGTTTGAGGAAGAAAAGTGGAGTTTTGATAAGAGATGAGTGTAAAATGAACATGGGAAAGGGATGCTTTGAAAGTCTGCAGTGTGTTTTCCTTTATCCTTTGTAGCATCTTCCTTTTAGGTGTTCTCTGAACACACAGAGAAATTCTTTCCTAAAATAATGGTGAGGTCATGTTGATGTTTTCCATTGATGGTTTCAAAACAGCTTTGATAGTTATCTCGAGTATTTTGTGAGACGATTACGCTAATGATTAGCTTGTCCATTTACCTACTCACATTATTGTTTTGTTTCTTCAGTTGAGGTTTTTGTCTCAGCAACAGATTATTTCTAGGAACACTGAAGTTGCTTGGGTTGGGTTGGGTTGACAAACATCCAATGCTTCTTTGTTCTCTGGCATTTGGATGCCAGCATTCAGAGCAGTTCTGATAAAAACATAGAACATAGAATAACAAGAGTTGGAAGGGACCTTGGAGGTCATCTAGTTCAAGGGTCCCCAACCCCCGATCTGTGGACCGGTACCGGGCCATGGCATGCCAGCAACTGGTCTGCACAAACAAGCAAAGCCCCATCTGTGGGATGCAGGCAGCACACAAAACCACACACTCCGGTCCAGGAAAAACCGTTCTCCATGGAACCGGTCCCTGGTGCCCAAAAGGTTGGGGATCTAGTTCAACTCCCTGCTCAAGCAGGAGAGTCTATATCATTCTAGACAAGTGGCTGTCTGGACCGTCTCTTTTTGAAAGCCTCCAGTGATGGAGAACCCACAACTTCCGAAGGCAAGCCGTTCCACTGATTGATTGTTGTAAGTTGTAAATAGGCTAATCACGATAAAGACAAATCACCGGCATGTTTTATTTTTCAACTGTTGAGTGCTGTGCAAAAATAAGTCTCATACAACTAGCAAATTGTTCAAATGGGAGCTCTCTAATTCAGTTCAAGGTAGGAAAATTACTCATAGGGCTGGGCAGCCTTCTCCACCCATACCATTCCCATAATAATCCATCTGATTGGTTGAGTTTTTGTGGGGAGTGTGTCTCATCACATCCAAAGGGCCCTCAGTGGAAAAAGGCTTGGCTTCTCTGGAGTCTCCCTTCTCCATTTTCTGTGTAGCATAACTAGGACTTTTCTCACTGTGTCAGAATCTGCTAAATCATTAGCAGGATTTCCCTTCAAATCAGAACCGGAAACCCACTTGAATTAGTAATTTCTGATTCTGATTTAGAAGGGGATTTTGTGCTGTAGTTTTAACATGTCAGTCATTTGAATTTGGAGTTAGTTAGAAGAGCAAGTTTCTGTTTGCAAGAATTGAGAATGCCTAGTCTAGTGAAAAGAAGGACTAGGAGAGACGTGATAGCAGTGTTTTAATATCTGAGGGGCTGCCACAAACAAGAGGGGGGTCAATCTATTTTCCAAAGCACCGGAAGGCAGGACAAGAAGCAATGGGTGGAAACTAAACAAGGAGAAAAGCAACCTAGAATTAAGGAGAAATTTCTTGACAGTGAGAATAATTAACCAGTGGAACGGCTTACCTCCAGAAGTTGTGGGTGCTCCATCACTGGAGGTTTTTAAGAAGAGACTGGACAGTCAATTGTCTGAAATTGGGTCTCCTGCTTGAGCGGGGGGGGGGGGGGGTTAGAATAGAAGACCTCCAAGGTCCCTTCCAACTCCGTTATTCTATGTTCTATGTTTTTAAATATTGTATCTGTTTCCTATTCCTTGATGCACTATTTGCAGGCATCTATTGAGAATGGCCAAGTATTATGATTTGTTAGTTTTTCTTACATCCCTCCTTTCCTCCAGTTGCTCAAAGTGTCTTGCATGTTGATCACTCTCCATTTTTAAATCCAGCAAATTTATAAAATAGGTTAGGCCATGGGTCGGCCACCCGAAACATCGAACGAGCCGCACGGACCCGTTTGGCCTAAAAAAAAAAACCCCTGGGAGCCGCGCCCGTTCGCGCATGCGCGCGCACCCGCCTGCGCGCATGCGCTCCCCAAAATGGCGGAGGAGGCTCCGGAGCCGCAGGTAATGCCTCAAAGAGCTGCATGCGGCTCCGGAGCCGCGGGTTGCCGACCCGTGGGTTAGGCTGACACTGACTGGCATCCGAAGAGTTTCATTGGTTGAAAATGGATTTAAACTTGAATTTTCCCAGTCCTAATCCAACAGTTTAAGGTTTTCTGTCTACCAGGGTTTCAAAAATGGCTCATGATACAGGAAAAACATACAACAGCCAGAATAATAAAAGCTATCTAATACTCTTCATGGAGAAAAATCTATGTGGTCACTATGAGTCAAAAATGACTTGATGGCACATTGTTGTTGTTGTTGTTGTTGTTAGTTACGAAGTTGTGTCCGACCCATCGCGACCCCATGGACAACGTTCCTCCAGGCCTTCCTGTCCTCTACCATCTTCTGGAGTCCATTGAAGCTCACGCCTACTGCTTCAGTGACTCCATCCAGCCACCTCATTCTCTGTCGTCCCCTTCTTCTATTGCCCTCAATCTTTCCCAGCATCAGGCTCTTCTCCAGTCAGTCCTTCCTTCTCATTAGGTGGCCAAAGTACTTGAGTTTCAACTTCAGGATCTGGCCTTCTAAAGAGCAGTCAGGGTTGATCTCCTGTAGGACTGACCGGTTTGATCGCCTTGCAGTCCAGGGGACTCGCAGGAGTCTTCTCCAGCACCATAGTTCAAAGGCTTCAATTCTTTGGCGCTCAGCCTTTCTTACGGTCCAGCTTTCACAGCCATACATTGCAACTGGGAAAACCATGGCCTTGACTATACGCACTTTTGTTGGCAGGGTGATGTCTCTGCTTTTTAGTATGCTGTGTAAATTTGCCATAGCTTTCCTCCCCAGGAGCAAGCGTCTTTTAATTTCTTGGCTGCAGTCCCCATCTGCGGTGATCTTGGATGATGGCACATAACCAATCTAATACCGTAGATCAGTCTTCTCAAACTGAGGGCCACCTGGACATGTTAGAGTATCCTAACAGTCCTAGAGAATAATTGCAGAGAGATTGAGAAAATAATAAGGTTAAAAAGAGTCTTGCATTTGTAGGTGACGTTTTCTCCTCCTTTTTTTGCAAGTTGAGAAATACTCCTTGTAACGTTGAGTATTTGAAACCCCCGAGGGAAGAAGTAATGCAATTCTCTTTCCCCCCCACACATATTTTTCTTGTAAACATTAAGACGATTTGCAGAATTGCCCTGATTTGCTTTTCACCATTTTGCGCACAAAAGTGGTAATGCTTTAAAAAGTGGCATCTTTTAAAAGCGCCTCCGGAATGCTGTGTATGAAAGAGATAGCAGGGTGGCACTCAGCAGGGGTTCCTCCTGCAAGAATCATCAATGAATGGATTTTGGCAATGAGAGAACCAAGAGGAGGGAGGGAGGATCAGAAAGTTACTGAACAAACAATGCCAGCTCTTCCTTGAATCTGCTATTTTTTCTTTTTCTTGGAATAATAAGTGGGAAGAAATGAAATGAGTTGCTACCCAATTCATGGCTCCAATTCATGGCTATTCACCCACAGATTCAAAGCGGAACCCTTGAAAAATAACACGGAAGAGTCCCATGGCAGAGGAACATCACACCAATAGTGCAAATTAGTTGGAGTAATCTGGTGTTGATTTTGACTTGTGGTGGAAGAGAGATTACTTGAAATCTTCCTGGCCGGAGTTTGAGAAAGACCTCTTGGACTACCCAAGTGGACAGTTGGTGGAAGAGATTGCAAAGAGGGGGGGTGGGTTTGCTGGACGGCACAGCTGTTTTAAATTTTATTATTGTTATTGTTATTTTGAGGAGGGAAAGAATGCCTGATTGGAATTATATTTGGAAGTTTCCATCCTGCAGTGATTTGAACCTTTCTAGACGGACAGTTCCATAAAAGATACTGAGGGAAGCTACTTAGCATGGGGAACAGGATGTCAGATTCTCTTGTGTGAGCTAATTCAATCTGGTAAACCTAGTTCTAAATAATCAGAGTTGATCAATCCATCATGCTCACTCCTGGAACCCTGAGATTTAATCACAGTAGCATGTCTTGGTTGGTTACCCCAGATGTAACACGCTGGGCTGTGAAACATCAAGTGATTTTGCTCACCATTCTCTCTCTCTCTCTCTCTCTCTCTCTCTCTCTCTCTCTCTCTCTCTCTCTCTCTCTCTCTCTCTCTCTCTCCCTCTCTCCCTCTCTCCCTCTCTCCCCCCCCCAATGTGTTTCGGGAATTTGGGGCCTACTAATAGGAAGGTTTTATTCTTATTTTTAAAATAATTTTTCTTACAGAAGAACAAAAACACAGATTTTGGATTGAAGAGAAGAGAAATAGGGAAAAGTCACAAGAAAGCGAAAAAGAAATAGGAAAGAAAGGGGAAAAAGCAATAAAGAAGTGACTTCCATTCTCCTTTACATTTATATTTATATTTTACCCTCTCTCTCCAAGCTTCTATCATAATTCTCCTTTGTCTTCCATGATTTGCTTCTTTTTCTGAAGCCTGGATCCAAATGGCATTTGCTTTATATACTTTTTAAAATCAAACTGTTCTGATGTGCTTTAGGGTTTTAGGAATGGGAAGATAGGGCCGGTTAACTAAATAAGTAGCTAAAGGAATCAATAACGCCATTTCTCCCTCCATTCAATTGTTGACTGCAAGCACGCTCCACCCATTGCATGTCCCTGCTGCAATTTTTAATTACTGAACCTCCATTTATTTGATTGTCTCCAGACTGGGTTACACCCAAAGAGGAACAACAGCAGATGCAAATCTTGCTTTGAGACTTAAGCAAAGATTAAATTGGAAAGCAGCATTAGTGGTCATATACCTTTCTAAGCAGCAGTTAAGAATTAACGCTCTCCCCCCCCCCCTTCTCTTTGTGAGATTTTCCCAGAGCTGCCTTCATTAAAGTGCTAAAGCCTAAGGGTTCAGCCAGCCTTGGGTGAGAGAGGATAATTTTGTGGCTGAGACATCCGACTGGAGCCTAAGACACCTAGCTTGCTTTTATCTCTGTCTGTCTGTCTGGCAGAGCCCTTTTGGATGATTTATGCTGAATTGTGCCGATGAATTTCTCCATAGCAGCCATTAATTACCTGCTTTATTTCCTTTCTTCTTTGTGTCCCAACTGCTGTATTTTTAAGGCAGTTCTATGCTGGAGCTAGCTAGTTAGCTTTTCTCTCCCTTCTCCTTCCCCCCTCTCCCTTCTCCTTCTCTCTCTCCTCCCATCCTCTCCTCTTCAATCCTTTCTTCCCATCCCGTCACTTGATTCCCTTCTGTGCTGCTTCATTCCAAAAAGAGACAGAAGAATTAAAGTTGACATTTCCTTCCTTGAATAAAAACCCAACCATCTAAAGTCACGATTGTGACCTTTTGGCCTATGAAGGATAATCAGATGTCAAACAAAGCCCCACGAGGGCGTTCATTACTCATAGTAGCTCCACTCTCAGGGTTTTCTTCAAAAACCAAGTCTAGGTATCTTTCCTAAAACAAAATCTTAACATCTTTTTAAAAGATGCTGTTATATTTACGGTGTGGCTATTCGTGGGAAACCGTTGGAAACTGATTGTATTGAAAAACGTTGCAAGCTACTTTCCCAACAAATATAACCAAAACTGTCATTGTCAAATGCCTATGGAGATTATCGGCCATCCAGGTCCTGGTCATCCCAAAGGTGCTTTTTCAAGAGGCAACTGGACTTCCTTGTTTTTTCTTTGAAGGCGTTTCACTTCTCATCCAAGAAGCTTCTTCAGCTCTGTCTGGATGGTGGGGAATGGAAGGATTTATACTCCTTGCAGAGAGCTGGTTCATTTGCATTCTTTTAGAGAGTCGTTGAGGCCACTTGGAAGTTTACCTGTGTCCTCAGGGTCACCTGAGTGGTGCAAATGGGTGTGTGGAGCCTTCTTGGCTGCAGGGTGTTTTCTGCCCGGTGTCCCTTCACGAATTGAAGACGGGGGCAGGCTGTTGATTGAGTCTGTGTTGTCTGAATCTCAAATCAAAGTGCAAATGGCTCCTGTAGTCTGCAATGTTTTCTGGAAATCCATTCATTCTCCCGCACCATTTGAATGGTGTTCATCTCAAAGTGCACAGCTAAATGTCTATGGAGATTGTCAGTCATCCAGGTCATGACTGTCCCAAAGGTGCTTTTCCAATTGTCAAATGTGCAATTGTCAAATTTCTACAGGTAGTCAACCGCTCGCTCAATCACCACTCAAGAGTTACAATGGATCCAAAGTTTCGTCCTGTCCTCAGTTACAACTACATCACTCCCATGGTTACATCATTACATTCGGGCACTTGGCGACTGGCTTGTATTTATGGGCGCTTGCAGAATCCCACGGTCACGTGGTTGCATTTTGTGACATTTTTTGGCTTTTTCCTTGGATAAGCTGGATTTGGACTTAAGACCCTGTGATTCGCCTAATGACTGCATGGCTTGCTTAATGAGCATCGTAGAAACAATAATAAAACCAAGTGGCTTGTCTTATGACTGCAACAATTTATGACTAAATCTGAGCTCAATTGTGGTCATAAGTCAAGGAGCACCTCTGCAGGACCCTGTAGAGTCTGCAGAAGTGCTGAGTTACGCAGAAGTGCCTGGGAGAAGACCCAGAATTCCATACATTTTTCTCACCTCAGCTTTGTCCAGTAAGGTACATGTTGGCCTTACACATTTAATTTTGGTCACCATACTACAAAAAAGATGTTGAGACCTTGGAAAAAGTTCAGAGAAGAGCAACTAAGATGGCCAAAGGCCTGGAGACTAAAACATACGAAGAACGGCTGCAGGACTTGGGTTTGGCTAGTCTAAAGAAAAGAAGAAATAGGGGAGACATGATAGCAGTGTTCCAGTATCTGAGGGGCTGCCACAAAGAAGAGGAGGTCACGTTATTCTCCAAAGCACCAGAGGGCAGGACAAGAAACAATGGTTGGAAACTGATCAAAGAGAGAAGCAACCTGGAATTAAGGAGAAAGTTCCTAACAGTGAGGACAATTAACCAGTGGAACAGCTTGCCTTCAGAAATCATGGGCGCTCCATCACTGGAGATTTTTAAGAAGAGGCTAGACAGTCACTTGTCTGAGATGGTATAGGTTCTCCTGCTTAAGTGGGGGGCTGGACTAGAAGACCTCCAAGGTCTCTTCCAGCTCTATTCTATATATAATTAGAATGAAAACTACTACTATTCTTTCTTTTTATGGTGGTTCTATATTCTAGTTCACGCACGGCCCTGTTATTCTGCTTAGCTAATGAAAGCCAGTGGGAGTGACCACTTTAATAGTGGGTAGAGTACAAAAGAACCAAAATTCAGCAGATGTGAACAGTGTTCTGATTTTTTTTTTTAATTGACCAGCAGTTGACCTTCGATGGGAGAGAAGAATTCATCCCTCGCTTTTTCAGTTCTGAGGGAGAACACCGGAAAGCACCAGGGACTAGATTTGGAGTCTCCTTCTTCCACACTAGGTGTGTTTCTGCTGATGGTCTGGGCAAAGCTGGATAAGCCCAGAACCCTCTGTAGATAAAGAAAGACTACTGCTGGTTCCATAATCATCACCCATTAGTTATGCAATAGAACAGGAGTCCCCAAACGTAGCAATTTTAAGACTTGTGGACTTCAATTTTCAAAATTCTGGTTTGAGGAATTTTGGGAGTTGAAGCCCACAAGCCTTAAAGTTGCCAGGTTTGGAGACCCCTGCAATAGATGACTCCTACACTGAACAACAGTTATCCACTCTGATTTCCAAGATCCCTTTCAGTGCTTGCTTTTTATAGTTCTATTGAGAACAGAGCAGATTTAGCTCCATACTCTACCTCTCTGCCCATCTTTGCATTTTCTTTATTTACGATGGAATTCTATTAAATGTACGTGGAAGAAATAAAAATTGTCCTTGAGGGAGAGAACAAAACCACATTTGGAGATACATTCAACCATAATGCTGTCTTAAACACACCTACTCTCTTGCACCATATGTGAACCTAGCAATTGCGATTTGTTTAATAAAGGATAGTTTATTGAACAAATAGTCACACATTCGATTAGAGGGAAGATCGTTGAGGATGGGCTTCAGCACGAGTCCAAAAGCTCGGAAGACGAAACATTTGGTCCCAGTGACCGACCCAGGTTGGATCCTGCAACATTATCTTGGGACACGTATATTTGCCTTCATTCATAATGATGGTTTAGCATTATGGCTGGACAATAGCTAATGAATAAAGGTAGAAGCTCCTGGTCCCAAAGGTGCTTTTTTCAAGAGGCAAGTGGACTTTCTTTGTTTTTCCTTGAAGACGTTTCACTTCTCATCCGAGAAGCTTCTTCAGTTCTGGTTCAGTTCAGTTCAGTTCTCAGAACTGAAGAAGCTTCTTGGGTGAGAAACGGAACGTCTTCAAGGAGAAAGAAAGAAAGTCCAGTTGCCTCTTGAAAAAGCACCTTTGGAACAGCCATGACCTGGTTGACTGAGAATCTCCATAGACAGGTAGAAGCTCCTAGATTTTGTTTTTTGGTCATGCTCGGAAGACATGCAATTTGTTGTGATTGGTGACTGAGTTGCTGTAAACCCCAGAATGTTGTGTTGAGAATTGGCTTGCTACAATTCCTGGATGTGGAGTGGCTGCAGTTTTGAGTAATCAGTTGAGGTCAGAAAACTGAAATCATCATGAACTTCCCAAGTACCTTGGCTCCAGGCTTGAGAATTTAAGTTTAAAAAAAAATTGGCAAGAAGAGTTTTGCGGCCAGACAGTTGTGTTCCAAGTTGATTGGTTCTCGTGTGTTTGCTGGGTGGTTTGTGTGTCCTTGTTTTCTTAATAATATAACTGCTTCCATTCTTGTTTTCCCACCTCCATTGTTCATAATATAGAGAATGAAAAGCTAATCTTCCGTTTATTTGGCCGGACAGCCGTGTCCCCATTACGTTTTAAGCAGAAGATTGTTTTAAACCTCCCACTGATGTATTCCTGATATTTATCTGTCATAATAGTAAGATGTGTCTCTAATCTTCAAGCAGCTAGTGTTGGTTTAGGCCAGGGGTAGGCAACCTTGGCTCTTTTATGACTCGTGGACTTCAACTCCCAGAATTCTTGAGCCAGCATGGCTGGCTGAGGAATTCTGGGAGTTGAAGTCCACGAGTCATAAAAGAGCCACTCCCAAGCTTCTGATATTAGTTTTCTACTCTCAAATATTCTGTGGCAGTGTTTCTCAACCTTAGCAACTTTTTGCTGGCTGGGGAATTCTGGGCATTGAAGTCCACTTGTCTTAAAGTTGCTAAGGTTGAGAAACCCTGTTCTGCGGCAATATTTTCTGAACCAGCTTGGCTAAATTGCACAGCAGTAAATTTTTGGTTTTGTATCTGTTGCTGCTGTTGCCTATTTGCTGCAGTCTTTTCTGTTGGGGGATGCTGCAGTACTAGTTTGCTGCCTGTACAATTAAGTTCAGAAATATTCTGTAACAAGTAAATGCTTGGTAAGCTTGTTTTAAAATCAGTGAGGTTGATCCGAATTTTGAGCACGTGACCACAGGGACGCTGCAATGGTGGACAGTGCAAAAAACAGGTCATAAGTCACTTTATATTCGGTGACGCTGCAACTTTGAACGCTCACTAAATGACCTGTTGTAAGTCGAGAACTACCTGCATTGTTTTCAAGAAAAGGTTGTGGACATGGACAGGAAGTTACAGTACCAGGTGTTCAGCCCAGTTGGAAGGGAAGGTGTTTCTACACAGCTGGTGCTTCCTGGTGTGACAAAATATGCTCCCGCTAGCTTCAGGTAGTCCTCGCTTAATGATAGTAATTGGGACCTGCAACTCCATTACCAAGAGGCATGGTCGTTAAGCGCAATATCACATGATTGTGCCAGCTTAACAAAAGCAATTGTGGCAGTTCTGGCTGGTGTCATTAAGTGAATCCTGTGCAGTTGTTCATCATGTTGTAGATAAGATGGCAAACTCCTGCCAGCTTCCTCATGGACTCCTGCCAGCAGGGAAGATCACAAATGACACCTTCGTGGCTGCGGGACTCTGTCCGTCGTATTTAGCCAATGAGTGCAAGTGCCTGAATCATGATCCTCTGACTGCAGGGAGACACCAGTGACCGCCAAAGTCTCCTTGTCCTTCCAGCAGTCACTGAACAAGTGGTTGTTAAGTAAGGATTACCTGTATTTTGCCTAGGCAATTAGTTTAAACGGGTTTGTTTCAGATGAGAGCTTAGCCATCATTATTATGTGTATGATTTTATGGCTGTAATCACAGTGGGAAAGTGTAGCGAGGAGCTTTTACAGGTAAGAGGTTCATGTGTTCTGATTATCCTCACCTTTAATGTCTATTTCAATCAATCAATCAGAATAGAGTTGGAAAGGATCTTGGGGGTCTTCTAGTCCAGTCCTCTGCTCAAGCAGGAGACCCTATACTAGGGGTAGGCAACCTTGGCTCTTTTATGACTCGTAGACTTCAACTCCCAGAATTCCTGAGCCAACATGGCTGGCTCAGGAATTCTGGGAGTTGAAGTCCACGAGTCATAAAGAAGCTAAGATTGCCTACCCCTGCCCTATACCATTTCAGACAGGTAGCTGTCCAGTCTCGTCTTAAAAACCACCAGTGATGAAGCACCCACAACTTCTGGTGGCAAGCCATTCCACTGGTTAATTGTCCTCCCTGTTAGGAAGTTTCCCCTTAATTCCAGGTTGCTTCTCTCCTTGATTAGTTTCCATCCATTGTTTCTTGTCCTGCCCTCTGATGCTTTGAAATTTGTCCGGGGCAAAGAATCAGGACCGTACATTAAGTTGCATTTAATAAGATTTATTGCTCAAACCTATACACAAGAATCTAGTCAACTAAGGTTCAATATTAAATTGGCACCAGATAACGGTCAATGGAGTTCAAAACGAGTTGGACTTAAACCGTTTGTGGGAACCTAGAAATTCTAGACTGATGAGTCACTTAAATCCACTTCCTCCGGCTCTGCTCTTCTACTATAGTATTGTTCTGACTGTTGTTATTGGTGATAGGAGATAGGCATAACATAAACATCAGTACTTGATGAGCAAACAAAAAAAATCTGTGGGCATCAAGTCTATTGGGATACAAAACAACCACTTGATTGGATCGCAAAAACCCATCATATTCTCTCCTTCCAAAGACTCTCAGAAAGTGATGACTACTTAAATTTGATCATTCTTGTGAGATTCTCAGTGTCTTCTAGAACTGTATTTTTCAGCTATGGCAACTTTTAAGAAGTATGTACCAATTCCCAGGAATTGTGGGAATTGAAGTTCACCCCGCTTAAATTTGCTATGGTTGAGAAACGCTATTCTAGAATAAATTTCAGGGTTGTTGTTGGGGTGTTGTTTTTTTTACAAGGATTAGATGAGTAATTTTAGGGCTGTTTTAATTTTCCTTCTTAGGAGAAGTTGCCATTATAGAAACACAAATCTAGAAACAATTTTGACAAAAGTAGCAGAATAACAGAGTTGGAAGGGACCTTGAAGGTCTTCTAATCCAACCCGTCACGCGCAAGAAGGAGACTATACCAATTTGGACAAGTGGCTGTGCAGTCTCTGGTTGATATGTCTTTCGAGAAATTTTTCTCCTTCCTGCTCTTAAAGATTTGATCATACTGAGCAGCAAAATTTAATTTTAGCCACTTGAGACAGATGTTTCTACAAATTTAGGACTATTCCCATACCTTTTATGTTTGGATTATAAGACAAATCAGGGCAGATGATAGAACAGATAAGGGGATGTCTATCAAGGAGTCAACCTTTGATCAGAGAGTCGTAACTACAGTACAGTTTTAAATTAATATCAATGTCATAGTTGTGATGGGCGCTCCTGGCATAATTTAAAGTACATGTAGATTTTAATATCTGCTGTTCTACAGTCATACCGACGTGAGCAAAAACTGTTGGTTCTGACAGGTTTTCCTATTGAGAATTTCCAAGTTCATGAAAAACAAATTGCTCCAGATTCTCTCAGAAGAGACAAATAGTTCCAAAGCTCAGTACATGCTGTTATTACTTGGTGCTGCAAAAAACAACAGCCCAGTGAAACTTTCACTTCCCATAAATATCTGATACTAATGTGTGTAACATGCTACCCTGTTGATTAAGTCATAATATCTTCTGAGACTAGACATGACGTGCTGTAGGAAGGAAATGTAGAGCAAGCAATGTGGGGACTAGTTTTTGATGGCAGCTGTATGAGAGTAGTTTTTCTTGTCTTCTCCGATGACACAAAAGTCTCCCTTAATCCGGTAGAGCCCCTTTTGTTTATAAATTGGCATGGGGAAAAAATAGCTTAAGAACATAGAATCAGCATCTTCATAAACAATTTAAGGGAGGGGATAGAAGGGGAACTCATCAAATTAGCAGACGACACTAAACTGGCAGGAATAGCCACCAGCTCAGAAGACAGGCTCAAGATCCATATGGATCTCGACAGATTTGAATACTGGGCCCGATCTAACAAAATGAAATTCAGTGTAGAGGAAAAGTAAAGTTTTACACAGGCAAGAAAAACCAAATGTACAGGTACAGATTAGGTGAAACCTGGCTCAATAGTAGTAACTGTGAGAGGGACCTCGGAGTCCTAGTGGACAATCCCTTAAATATGAGCCAGCCGTGTGCTGCAGCTGCCAAAAAAGCCAACACAGTGCTAGGCTGCATTAACAGAGGGATAGAATCAAGATCACATGAAGTGTTAATACCACTTTATAATGCCTTGGTAAGGCCACACTTGGAATACTGCATCCAGTTTTGGTCGCTGCGATGTAAAAAAGATGTTGAGACTCTAGAAAGATTGCAGAGAAGAGCAGCAAAGATGATTAGGGGACTGGATGTTAAAATGTATGAAGAACAGTTGTAAGAATTAAATATGTGTAAGGACCCGCTTCAAAACCCCTTCCCAAGAAAGCAGAACTCTTGGAACGGAGTCATCCCAAAGGGAACTTTTATTAGGAGAAGTTGACAGCAGGCATAGAAAGCAGGATCTGAAGGTTTCCCACTCAAATAAGTAGGTTAAAGGAGCAAGAAGCAAACCCCACCCCAATAGTTTAATGAAAAGAAGGACTACGGGCGACAGTGATAGCAGTCTTCCAATATTTGAGGGGCTGCCACAAAGACGAGGGGATCAACCTATTTTCCATAGCACCAGAAGGCAAAACAAGAAACAATGGATGGAAACTAATCCAGGAGAGAAAAGCCATCTAGAACTAAGCAGAAATTTCCTGAAAGTGGAACAGCTTGCCTCCAGAAGTTGTGGGTGCTCCATCACTGGAGGCTTTTAAGAAGAGACTGGACAGCCATTTGTCTGGAATGGTGGAGGGTCTCCTGCTTGAGCAGGGGAGGTTGGAGAAGAAGACTCCCAAAGGTCTGTTTTAGGGCTGTCTATTCTGTTCTGCTGGATCATGGAGAAAGCTAGGGAGTTCCAGAAAAACATCTACTTCTGCTTCATTGACTATGCTAAAGCCTTTGATTGTGTGGATCACAACAAATTGTGGCAAGTTCTTAAAGAGATGGGAGTACCAGACCATCTTATTTGTCTCTTGAGAAACCTATATGCAGGTCAAGAAGCAACAGTGAGAACTGGACACGGAACCACTGATTGGTTCAAAATTGGGAAAGGAGTCCGGCAAGGCTGTATTCTGTCGCCCTGCCTATTTAACTTATATGCAGAGCACATCATGAGAAAGGCAGGGCTAGATGAATCAAAAGTTGGAATTAAGATTGCCGGGAGATATCAACAACCTAAGATATGCAGATGATACCACTCTAATGGCAGAAAGTGAAGAGGAACTAAAGAGCCTCTTGATGCGGGTGAAGAAGGAGAGTGCAAAAGTTGGCTTGAAACTCAACATTAAGAAAACCAAAATCATGGCATCTGGCCCTCTCAATTCCTGGCAAATAGATGGGGAAGAAATGGAGGTAGTGACAGATTTTATCTTCCTGGGCTCTAAGATCACCACAGATGGGACTGCAGCCAAGAAATTAAAAGACGCTTGCTCCTGGGGAGGAAAGCTATGGCAAATTTAGACAGCATACTAAAAAGCAGAGACATCACCCTGCCAACAAAAGTACGTATAGTCAAGGCCATGGTTTTCCCAGTTGCAATGTATGGCTGTGAAAGTTGGACCATAAGAAAGGCTGAACGCAAAAGAATTGAGGCCTTTGAACTATGGTGCTGGAGAAGACTCCTGCGAGTCCCTTGGACTGCAAGGCGATCAACCGGTCAGTCCTAGAGGAGATCAACCCTGACTGCTCCTTAGAAGGCCAGATACTGAAGTTGAAACTCAAGTACTTTGGCCACCTAATGAGAAGGAAGGACTCACTGGAGAAGAGCCTGATGCTGGGAAAGATGGAGGGCAATAGAAGAAGGGGACGACAGAGAATGAGGTGGCTGGATGGAGTCACTGAAGCAGGAGGCGTGAGCTTAAATGGACTCCAGAAGATGGTAGAGGACAGGAAGGCCTGGAGGAACGTTGTCCATGGGGTCGCGATGGGTCGGACACGACTTCGCAACTAACAACAACAATTTATGTTCTGCAGGATGATGACATACGAGACTATTTCTCTGTCTAGTTCGGAGCCAGTATTGCTCAGGAATTGTGTCATTTCCCATAGTTGAAATTCATGGAATGATTCCTTGGCTTCTTGCATCCAAATTATATGGTCTGCCTTCAATTTTCTACAGTTTCAGCATTGCTAGAACAATTCTTGCAACATACGCAGAGCTGATAACTTTCTCAACTTATTAAATCCGATTGCATAAAAGATGAAATCGCAGCTTGGTGGCAACCCCGAACAAGCCTTGGCGGATTAGAAAAGCTAAGCGAAGTCAGACTTGATTCCTACTTGGCTGGGAGATCCCAGAAATTAACAGATCTGCAGGCTAGACTGAGAAATTGAAAAGAGCACCTTGGAAGAAACGGCTATCCCCTTTTGTATACCTGCCAAGGAAACAACATGAATAAATCCAGGAAGTCAACCTGAAGTTGAGCTCACATCAAAGCCGACTTCATTTTTGAATTGATCAAAGCTTATATTTATAGATTATCTGAGTGAACTTAACTCTGTGCCATAGACAGTGTACATAACAATATTTGCTGACACTTCCTGTTATTCTTGGCTGCTGGCGATAAACTGGTGCAAAGTTTATCTAATGTTGCATGTTTTTTTTAAACATAAAGCTTGGCAACCGGGCCCGAAGAGTCTTCATAGATTAAGCAGTCTTTTGTGAGCACACAGTCATAATTAACTGGCAAAACGCAAACCATTCAAAGTACTTCATTTAAAAACTTGGTGGAGCAGAGGAACAAGATTTAAAACTGTTGTTGTATGGCAGTCTTTGCAAGCCTTAGTTGGGTTCATTATATTTCTCAGTTGCCATTTCTGGATCTGCATCTGCCGACCTGGAGCATCAAAGCAGAACGGGCAGTCTAAAGGCTAAGTGGATTTGAGCACCTGAATAAACAGCAATTTCTAGTTCTGTTAAGATTGTGAAAAAGCCCTAGGGGGGGGGGGAAGCCCTGGAGAATGTTAGGGAAGGGATAGAGAATTAGGGGCAATTTTTCCAGGCATATGGGTAGTCTGCCACTTATGATGGTTTCAGCATAACACCATAATTGGGACCAGAATTTCCACGGCTAAGCAAGGCGGTGGTTAATCTGCTGGTTTTCATTGTTTGGGCTGCTTTGAAGCATGCTGTCTAGAGAATTTGCCTGCCTGGACTTTGCTTCTTGACCACAAAAGATCAAATGCCAGCGTGTGTGGCGTGAGTTTCTTACTCTTTGGCTGTGTCTCCCCATATTTCAGTCCAATCTGTTAAGGAGTTGCGTCATTGCCCTTTAATTTATTTATCCATAAATCCGCCCAGCTCTGGTTAGCAATCTTTCCATTTGCTGAGTTAGCTGGTGAAGCATGGCTACCACGAATGTTGGCTTGCGTCCAGTCATGGAGGAGAAACCCTCTTTAGAGAGTAATCTCTGATGTATTGATAGGGATATGCCACGGTGATGGCTGTAATACAGGTAGCCCTTGACTTATGAACACAATGTACATTGCTAAACGAGATAGCTTTAGGGCGTTTCTGGTCACAAGTGAATTATCACTGCGGTTCTTAAGTGAGCAACACGGTTGTTAAGTGAATCTGGCTCCCCCATTGACTTTGCTTGTCAGATCGCAAAAAGGGATCACATGACCCCCGGGAGACACAGCAACCGTCATAAACACGAACCAGTTGCCAAGTGTTTGAATTTTAATCTCTTGACCATGGGGATGCTGCAACGGCCGTAAGTGTGAAAAATGGTCATATAAGTCATTTTTTCCGGCGTCATTGTAACTTTGAACAGACGCTAAATAAACTGTTGTAACTCGAAGACTACTAACCTGTACTTGCATTTCGGTGCCTTTTAAAATACTGTAGTATTCTGTAAAAGTAGGTTCATGGTACAGAAAGGACATATTTACAGTGATACTAGCTCTGTAGATAAGGGTTCACTCCCTCTCCTAACCTTCCAACAACTGATAAAAACTTGTTCTGTTCCGGAACTTCTTTGGGACTTAAGCACTGTAAAGCTCAAGGAATAATCCCTTAATTACAGTTTTAATGTAATTTTAGATTATGTCTAAAATTGTACAGAACTGTATTTCTGTTACTCTGTGTTACTGTGTCTCACTGTTATTACATTGGCTGCAATCCAAGCGTCTGAACCCTGCTTAAAGTAGTTTCCCCTGAAGCAGTTTATAAATTCATAAATAAATAAACTTGTAAGTTTGCTTTAGCCAGTAAATGTTTCCAAGACAAAAAGATACAGGATGAACGTTTGTGTTCTGCTTTAAAGTAGCAACTTTGAAGTATCCGGTCTTTCAAAAGAGCCATTAGCAAGTCCTTAAAACCTTGTTCTTCAGAGTCTGTGCTGTTGTGTGATATAAAGTGATGTCACAATGGAATCCAGGTGCAAAGAGGCAAAACTAAAGAATAAAGGGTATATTAAAAGTAATTTAAGGGAAATAGTGTAGCATTTTCCAAATATTTTTATCCAGAGAGAACCCATTGCTGTGAATAACATAGGATTCTGCAAATATTGCCTATTGCATGGGTTTGCAAACAGCATCTCAACAATTGCTGGGATTCTAGAAAATTTAGCAGGCACTACCTGGTGAAAATTCTTTCTTTCTTTCTTTCTTTCTTTCTTTCTTTCTTTCTTTCTTTCTTTCTTTCTTTCTTTCTTTCTTTCTTTCTTTCTTTCTTTCTTTTCTTTCTTTCCTTTCTTCCTCCCTCACTTCTTTCCTCCTTTCCCCTTCCTCGGAACCCCATTCTTTCCTATTTCCTTCCTTCCTTCCTTCCTTCCTTCCTTCCTTCCTTCCTTCCTTCCTTCCTTCCTTCCTTCCTTCCTTCCCATGCTTTACAATATTTACCATTTGGAATGTATTAAAATATATTTGCAATTCACAGAGAATTAGCTGGCCTTTCATCCTTCTATCACTTGAACATGGGCCAAGCAACATTTCCTAGAATTTTGTACAGCGCAGAGGGCATCCTTGGCAGATAAATTAGGGGGAACAATCTATTTTTTGAGCTGCAATGATTATCCTTAGTATTAAGAAAGTTGATCAAAGACCGGGGTTTTATTTGGAGTTTCATAATATCTATGCCCATGTTTATTATGTTTGATAAATGGCCAGAGTCTCTTTGCCTCTTTGCATTATCTTCTGATTTTCAATTGATTTTATTATCCTTCATAATTGACAGACATTGAGACCGATTTAGACTCCAGTTAAATCAACATATCCATATATCATTCTATATGTATGGAAGTGTACAGTCAGCTAAGCACTAGGAAGCAACTAGCGATTTAGTACAATAAGGAAATAGGATTTTCCAATTCCTTATGCCGAAGCATAATCTCTACCTGCCAATCACTTCAGCAAAACAGCTACTGTTTCCTGATGTCATTGACCATTGAGGCAAAGAATCTCTTAATCTGACTTTTAAAACCACGACTTAAATACTTCACTTCGCATGCAGCTATTAATACAGATTTTTTTGACTTACAACAGAAAACCATGAATAGAAGGCCAACATTTAAAGAATTGAGGTTTGTTTTAGATACATGATGATTAAGTTGATGGTTAATAACACTTATTATTTTTTTTAATGCTGATAGTGTCTGCTGCCTTCTAAGAAATCAAGTGAAAATTAGAAATTTAGCAGAGCGGGAGACTTACTTACAGCATTAAATGTGCTCAAACACAGGCGGGCTAGATGTTTTCCAAGGATTCTTCCGTCTGGGTTCCACATGTAGCAGGAAGATTGATTTCATAGCATAAATAGACTCTCCTGGATGCCTTTCTTTCTTAAAAGAAATGTTTTCCATATTCAGCTTCCATTTTACAAAACCCAGAAATCATCCTTTGAACTAGAGGTAGGAGATGCTACACATATGGAAGAATGGTTGGTAACAGATTTTGCTGAAATGGAGATTAACTTCTTTGGTTAGAGAAAAGACATTATCTACATTTATGTCAGGCGCAAAGAATCAGAGCCAAAGGTTAAGTGGCATTTCAGACGATTTATTGCTCGAGCCACTACACAATCTAGTCAACTAAAGTTCGATATAAAATTGGCACCAGATAAGGATCAAAAGAATTCAAGAGGGCTTGGGCTTAGACCAGGGCTTTTCAACCTGTGGTACATTAATGAGTGGCAGGTGGTACGCAGCCCTGCCTAGCCAAGTGTAGTGGGGAAGGGAAAGAGCCAGCACAGGCAAAGACTTACAGTGAGAGAGTCCTCTGGAGCTGCAGATTTTACTTATGAATGGAGCCATTTGGGGAGGCTGCCTTAGCCAGCAGCCAGTACTTACATTTTTTTTCTTCCTTAAGTGCCGGCTGGGCTCCTTACTTTCCTTTCTAGCCAGTAGCTAATTCTTAAAGGGGAAGTGCCTTTTTAAGCTAGTTCACTCAGCAGCTTGTCTTTTCTGTCTCTGGAGGCCTTTCCTTGTTTGATCAACATATGGAAGAGGGAAAATAGGGGGGGGGGTTCAAATTCTTCCTTCAGAAGGAGATGGGAATAAGAAAAAGGGAGGCAGGGAAGGGAGGGAGGGAAGGAAGTCCTGCCTTAGCAGTTGGCCACCAGCCGCTCTGCCATTGACTTTGCTTGTCAAAAGGTTGCAGAAGGGGATCATATGACCCTGGGACACTGTGACCATCATAAATATGAATCAGTTGCCAAGCATCCAAATATAAATCACATGACCCTGTTGCTGCAATGGTCGTAAGTGTGAAAAATGGTCATAAGTCATTTCAGTGCAATTGCAACTTTGAACAGGTTTTTTTTTTGTCACCAAGTTTTTGACACCTTGCTAGGTGGTACCCGAATATTGCCATATCCTAAAAGTGGTACAATTGATAAAAAGGTTGAAAAGCCCTGGCTTAGACCATTGTGGCAATGTAAGGGCTTATGACCTGTTTAACTCCGTTCCCCAACTCTGCCTGCTCTCCGCCTACAATTTATTGGTGACTGGAGGCCTCTTATGGATATTTTGCATAAATATAAAAACAATTAACTTGTGATTTATGGTTTTGATGATTAGATAGGATAAATTATAGAAAGACGGGCAAAATGATGTAACTTAGGTTAAGAGATATTTCTACTTAAAACTGCTGTGAAGAATATCGGAAACTATATCTTTTTTACTATTATTATTTTTCTTCAACTATTTTTCTTGCACTGTTCGCTTTTTCTTTGACTTCTTTTTCTTCTGTCTTCTTTATATTTTAGTTGTTCATTTCTATCTTGTTTAAAAGTATTAACACAAAGCATATACCAAAGGAACTAAGGCTTTGGGTGCTAAGCTCAGCTCAGAACTTGGAAGGAGAATGGAAGTGTTGTATTGTGACCTGTGATTCTTTGGATGAAGCTTGGAAACTACGATGACGTCACAGGCATAAACCAGTATTTGATAGCTTGACCCAAGCTTTTGAGTTTTTCAGAATTCAGCTGGGAAGTGAATATCATTCTCATCTCAGAAAAAGTTTTCTTTTAATCAAGGAGATTAAAAAGTGTACTTTGGAAGGAATCCACTCGTAGTAGCATTTATGCACGAATCCGTCTCCAGTCATGACGAAACTTCTCTCTTGTTTAATTGGCTAGGCAGATTAAAAAGTACCTGTGAGAACAGAAACACTTAACCTTTTTGTGCTGCTAAGCCTAATTACTTCTAAATGCCATAGTCACGAATACCACCTGTCCCTACCACTAACTACTTCATCATCTGTGTGATCCTCGTATATTGCAATTCATTTATGGCAAAGACTTGATACCATTTTAGTAAAGCACAGTGCGTATGGATGGCGCTCTTAAGCGATCAAGTTTATTTATTACTAGCAGTTCTCTCACAGCAGGAAGCTTGAAAATTAGCAGCTTAAACAGATTAAATTACCCTATAATTATCTACAGTAGTTTCTCAGTGTGGAAACCTACTGTGGCCTGCTAAATAGAGCCTCATTGGCTGCTTTTGTGGTCTTTGCTTCTTTCATCTCTTTCTCTGAGCAAAAGCTGGTCAAGACATGTCTGCTGGCTTGCTGCTAATTGATCTCTTGCTGTACGGTTCTGTAACTAGAGCAGTGGTGGCGAACCTATGGCACGGGTGCCAGAGGCGGCACTCGGAGCCCTCTCTGTGGGCACGTGTGCTGTTGCCCCAGTCCTAGGCCTTCAGCTGGGTTTTATAAAACCTTTTCGCTTTAGGCCTCTGCCGCTGTGTGCAAAAAAAAAAAAAAAGGTTCAATCAGTCAATTTCAACTTCTCGTGGGAAAAAAAGATCTTGCAAAGTTGGAATTGATTGATTGAACCTTTTAGTCGCACCCTGTCTGCCGCTACCACCGCAGCCACGCCTACCCAATGGGCCACACCCACTCAATGGGCCACATCCACCCGGCACTCGACGATGCATAAGTGGGTTTTGGGTTGCAGTTTGGGCACTCAGTCTCTAACAGGTTCGCCATCACTGAACTAGAGGGTCAGTCCAGTGGCGGGATTCAGCCGGTTCGCACCACTTCAGCAGAACCGGTAGCTAATTTTTTGTTGCCCAGGCCCAGAATGGACTTCCGGTAGCGGCATCGACACAGAGAACCGGTTGTTCCCCTATTTGAATCCCACCACTGGTTCAGTCGTATATCGTTCTCTAGGAGAGTGGCAAAAATGGTAACCAGTGGAACAGCCTGCCTTCAGAAGTTGTGCTTCTGAAGGCTTTTAAGAGGAGACTGAACAGCTACTTGTCCGGAATGGTAGAGCAGAGACACCCAACCTGTCTCTGTTGGCGGACCGGAGGAAAAGGGGGAGGGGGAAGCATTTTACGCAGGCAAGCGCGCACACACACACACACAAACAGGGCCGTGAGCACGTGCGACACAAACAGGGTGGTGCTAGCACTGCCCCGCTTTTGCCGCACGGATGCTAGCATCCCCCCTTTTTCACCGTGGGGTGCCCCGTTTTCGCCACACGGCACCCTGTTTTCATGGCGGCACTAGCACGTAGTGGGGATGAGTGTGCGCACGCATGTGCACGCACTGGCCAGCCTGTTCCACATTCATTTAAAAAAAAAGGAAAGTGAACTGTATGTGAATGGTAGAAGGAAAATGCTAATATTTATCCCAACTCAAAGAGATGTGTGACCATTGTCCCTTGAAAAGCTTACTTTCAGCTTCTCTTAATTGAAGCCAAACTGTAAATAGGACAGAAATAGAAAATTACTTAAAAAATATGATGTCATTAATGTCCTTAGATTGAAATTAATTGGAATCAAATATAATTTTGGTCTTGTCTTTGGCCCCAAGAACAGTTCCTTTTACACTAATCAAATATTTTTGCCCAAAACTGGTTGTGCAAGTTTTGGCCAAACATTCCCACTTCATTTGCTATGAATAATGCTGAATATTCAGCAGTGCTGAAACACCACGTTTCCCCGAAAATAAGCCCCACCCCCAAAATAAGCCCCAATTAAAATCCATCAGCCAGGCGGACACATTTAGTACCGTATTTCCCCAAATATAAGCCCTAACTGGGAAAATAAGCCCTAATGCTTATTTAATATAAGACCCGGTCTTATTTTCAGGGAAATACAGTAGCATCATTTACAATCGGATCTATTCTCCTTGTAAAACATATATGCAGCTGATGGTGTTCTGTGAGCTTGTGAGTGGCGTTTGCAGGATGCTTGCTTGCTTATTTATTTATATCCTGCCTATTATTGTTTTCACAAATAACTCAAGATGGCAAACATACCCAAAGCACCTTCCTCCTCCTGTTTTTTCCACAACAACAACCTTGTGAGGTGGGTTGGGCTGAGTGTGACTGCTCTAAGATCATCCAGTTGGTTTTCATGGCTAAGATGGCACTAGAAGTCCCGGTCTCCCGCTTTCTAGCCTGGTGCTTTAAACCACTAGACCAGGGGGTGGGGAACCTTGGCTCTTTTATGACTTGTGGACTTCAACTCCCAGAATTCCTGAGCCAGCAAAATATATGCTCCGTCTAATATGCCATCCAATAAAGAAGGCAACCAAAGATCAAGGAAAGCAGGAAAATAGGTGTAAAAATATCTATTCTCCGCACACACCTGTTCACCAACCCAGAGAAGCGGGAATCACCTCCAGATAAGCAAGAACAATCCCAGAAGGAACAATACCCAGCCCAAAGAGCAATTGAAAAAGAAACAATACTCCCAATAAAGCTAGTAAGATAAACTCTATAAACAGCCAGTAAATTCCACACCTCCCTTCACCAGTGATGTTACCTAGTCTGCTGATGAAACGTCTTCAGGAAGACTAGCAAGTTTAGAAAGCATCAAGAAAAATATTCTAAAGCAGGGGTCCCCAACCCCCCCGGTCTGTGGACCGGTACCGGGCCGCGGCATGCCAGCAACCGGTCCGCACAAACAAGCAAAGCCCCATCCACGGGATGCAGGCAGCACGCAAAACCAAGCCCCCTCCGGTCCGCGGAAAAACCTCTCCATGTTACCGGTCCCTGGTGCCCAAAAGGTTGGGGACTTCCGTTCTAAAGAGTTTAGAAAAGGGTGCATGCAGCCAACATTTAAGAGATGTTTTGGTAAAATGGAGGCAACACCATTTTACAGGCACAGTTTGGTTCTCCAGGATGGTCATTCTTCTTTTTTCTCTCTCTCTCTCTCGTTTCACAGCCCGCTCTTCGTAACGTGGAAGATTGGCCGAGATAAAAGGTTGCGTGGATGTATAGGAACTTTTTCTGCCATGAACCTGCACTCAGGACTCAGGGAGTACACACTTACTAGGTAAGACTTGGTTGTCGTTCTCTTCACTTCGAAGAGAGTTGTAATTTATTGTCACTTACATTACTCAGTTGGCCCACTGGAATGGTTTGAGCTTCTGCTCTCCACTAAGATTTTATTCCTATGCCGAATCTCCCCACTTCCTTTTTATTTCCTTTCCCAACTGGCATCTTGGTATGCTGTCTAGGATTTGGAAGCACCTGGGCCCTTGCCAGTCCGTTTTTTTATTACGGTCACAGACCAGTCATTTTTGAATAATTCCTTTGCAGTTTTCTTTCAAATTTAGAAACCCCATTTTTCTGCACCCGGGAGTCTCTTGGGCATTAGAAACTATGCCCTTATTTTAGAGTGTTTTATTTCTGAACTAAGTGCAAAGCCTGGTGGCCAGATTCCTGTTGAGCAGCGGTGGCGTTTGGACTGTCTCGGGCCAAGCCTTTTGTGACACTTGGCCTGTTTTGTATGCATAAGCCATGTTTGAAAAGTGTGTCCTTTTGCTTAGCTAGTGAATCGTGGGCTGTAGGTTTTAACGGCAACCTTAATTAAAATTGGCTTGGCTCGGTGGGGATATAGAAAGACGGAACGTTTTGGAAGGAAATGCGAAACGAAAGAATTGCTCTGGGGCTGAGCTGGGATGCCTCCCGTTCTCGGGCTAAATTAATTGTTTGAATGGGGACATTAGGAGTATAGAGGGCAAGAGCTCTGAAGACAGAGTATGAAGCCCGGAAGACATTCCAATCCATTGTTATCCAGTACTTGGAAATAGAGTTTTCATTCTTGAAAGTGTCCATGGAGATTCTCAGTCCTCCAGGGTTGACCCAAAGGTGCTTTTTCAAGAGGCAACTGGACTTTCTTTGCTTTTCTTTGAAGATGTTTCGCTTCTCATCCAAGAAGCTTCTTCAGAGCTTGAAAAAGCACCTTTGGGACATTCTTGAAAGTACTTAATAGATCCAGAATATATAGGTCTAACATTGACTCCTTGAAGTTAAAAAATACTTCATGTTTCCAGTAAGAGGGGCTCGTTGGATTTAATGTTAATACCTCATACTCTTGATAATAATTTTAGCCATGATAAGTAGGTGCTAATCTGCCACCAGGTATCACAAGAAAAATACATGTGCATTTTATTTTATTATTAATTTATTTTATTATTTTATTTTATTTTATTTTATTTTAATTTTGGACTCACAAAACAAATACAGATTTTCCTTGACTTACAATCACAATTGAGCCCAAAATTTCCACTGCTAAGCAAGGCAGTTTGTTGAAGAATTTTGCCCCCATTTTATGACTTTTCTTGCCACAGTTGTTACGTGAATCACTGCAGTTGTTAAATTAGTGACACCGTTGTTAAGTGAATCCGGCCTCCCCATTGACTTTGCTTGTCCGAAGGTTGCGAAAGGTGATCACGTGAGCGCCCCCCCAAGGACGCTGCAACCGTCATAAATATGAATCAGTTGCCAAGCGCCCAAATGTTGATCACGTGACCCCGGGGGATGCTGCAATGGTTGTAAGTGTGAAAAATGGTCATAACTCGCTTTTTCAGTGCCCTTGTAACTTTGAACGGTCACTAAATGAACTCTTGTAAGTTGAGGACTGCCCGTACACATTTGGGATAGAGCATGGTGTTTTTTTCCTCATTCTGCATTATGGAGTGAGATTAGAAATCCAACCCAACCATGAAGAGACCAGTTGTCACCAAGGGGAAGTAGTAATATTTGAAATTCACTGTATGGTTTTGCTCACACCGTGGCTGCAATTTACATGTAATGGTAAGCTAGAATTTAGAATTTCATGAGTAAGAAGGAAGCCTTTGTCATTTATATATGAGTGAGTGATTGTTGTTTTAAAAAGCTCTGCGGACTTCTCAAAAAAAACCCCACCAAATTTGCTTTTTAAAAAGCATCATTCCACAGATGCACGCAAGTTTGAACCAGAATCTGCTGGTTTATTCCTTCTGGTACGTGTGCTTTGACTCTTGTTGGCAAATTTCTTCTCATTCATATAACTAAATTCCTTGCCCATTCTGTGCAAACTCGTTTATTTTGATAGGTTGGTTTTCCGATGTGAAATTAAAAAAAAAAAGTTTTTAACTCGGGGATGCTACGTTAATAGCAAGTATTAAAGGTAACTGTTCCCTTCTTCCAACAAGATTTATTCTTTAGAATAGTACTATTTTAATCCAGTGCAAAATATCTCTGATCCACCATTTGGATCTTCAGAATATTATGGTCAAGGGCAGTATGTGTTCATGGAAAATAACACGAATAGGCTGGTGACATATTTTTTTTTTAGGTGTGAACACTTCTAGATCAGAGTAAAAAGGCTTCTAATTGCTTCACATTTAGGTGTTAACAAGCAGATAATAATTTCCGTCCAGTGAAATGGACAATTCTTGGTTATTTGTTTATTTAAAGAGGAGATGTTACAACTCACTAAGTAAGGAACTCCAAACCAGGAAATCAACTCCATGGGAAGGCTGGAACTACTTTTATTGGGACTTGCTATAATTAACAGAATCTTGCAAGTCTGAATGTGCTGTATTTCTTCCTCTTCCGTACATACTAGCAAATTAGGGAGATGTCTGTCTAACCCAGGGGTGGGGAACCTTGGCTCTTTTATGACTTGTGGACTTCGATACCCAGAATTCCTGAACCAGCCACGCTGACTCAGGAATTCTGGGAGTTGAAGTCCATAAGAGCCAAGGTTGCCTACCCCTGGTCTAACCCATTGATGAATGTTGTCTGGACATTCTGGACTTAAATAATGATTTAGCCCCTTTGCTAGGCAACAGCACCTGCATACTTCGGTCAAAATCATCTTGCTCACTCTCTACATACAGGTAATCCTCGACTTACGACCACGATTTAGCCCAATTATGTTGCTAAGCGAGAAATTTGTTACGTGAATTTTGCCCCATTTTACGACCCTTTCTTGCCACAATTGTTAAGTGAATCATTGCAGTTGTGAGGCTGGTAACACGGTTGTTAAGTGAATCTGGCTTCCCCCATTGACTTTGCTTGATGGAAGGTCACAAAAGGGGATCGCGTGACCCCCGGGACACTGGGACCGTCATAACTATGAGCCAGTTGCTAAGCATTGGGATTTTGATCATGTGACCATGGGGATGCTGCAGTGGTCATAAGTATGAAAAATGGCTGTAAGTCACTTTTTTCAGTGCCGTTGTAACTTTGAACGGTCACTAAATGAACTGTTGTAAGTTGAGGAACACCTGTATTTAAGAAGCAAAATGTTCCATTGAATGGGAAATTATGAACATAGCAAAGCATACCTCCCTGTTTCACATCAAAAACTAATTCTGCTCTAAGAAGTGCAAGCAAGGAAGCCTAGCATTTTAAAAGTAGTATTCGTTTCAGAATAAAATTGGTTTCAAAGTGCATCTTGCTTTTAAGTAGACACACTTAAAAGACTTTGCTAAGTGTGGTCCCAGTGCAAGATTATATTGTAAGTTTACATCCACCACTTGCTTTGTTGCTGTCAGGTGTGCTATGAGCCAATTGTCAATTAAAAGATTGGGCAGTGCTAAAAGCCTAACAACAGCCTTCTGAAATTCTTCCATAAATTGATCGACTCGGTTTGCTTGGAACCAGATTTTACAAGCATGAAACCATATATATAAAAAAAGCTAATAGAACAATAGTGGTCTTTAAACGGGAAACATAATTCTCCTGTGTCCCTGCGCATAGCTTTCGCCTGTGCATAGTTTTTACCAGTTTTCTCATTTCTCTCTCAGCCTTGGCCTCTTTAAGAAATGTGGAGGTCAAGCCCCAGAATTGTCACAGGATTGTAGATGAGGATCAGGTTGGGTTCTCAAAGATGCTAGAGGTTGTGGGGATCAGATCTCCTTCAGCCACCATTCAGAAGACAGGCTTAAGATACAGGAGGATCTGGACAGACTTGAACACTGGGCACTATCTAACAAAATGAAATTCAATGGTGAAAAAAGTAAGGTTCTACATTTAGGCAAGAAAAACCAAATGTACAGGTATAGTATAGGGAGTACCTTGCTCAATAGTAGTAACTGTGAGAGGGACCTCGGAGTCCTAGTGGACAATCACTTAAATATGAGCCGGCTGTGTGCTGCAGCTGCCAAAAAAGCCAACACAGTGCTGGGCTGCATTAACAGAGGGATAGAATCAAGATCACGTGAAGTATTAATACCACCTTACAATGCCTTGGTAAGGCCACACTTGGAATACTGCATCCAGTTTTGGTCACCACGATGTAAAAAAGACGTTGAGACTTTAGAAAGAGTACAGAGAAGAGCAACAAAGATGATTAGGGGACTGGAGGCTAAAGCATATCAGGAACGTTTCTGGAATTGGGTATGTCTAGTTTAATGTCTAAAACAGGGGTGACATGATAGCAGTCTTCCAATATCTCAGGGCTGCCCCAAAGAAGAGGGAGTCAAGCTATTCTCCAAAGCGCCTGAAGGCAGGACAAGAAGCAACGGATGGAAACTAACCAAGGAGAGAAGCAACCTGGAACTAAGGAGAAACTTCCTGACAGTTAGAACAATTAACCAGTGGAACAACCTGCCTCCAGAAGCGGTGAATGCTCCAACACTGGAAGTTTTTAAGAAGAGACTGGACAGCCATTTGTCTGAAATGGTATAAGGTTTCCTGCCTGAGCAGGGGGTTGGACTAGATGACCTCCAAGGTCCCTTCCAACTTTATTATTATTATTATTATTAAGACAGGAATCCCAGTTTCCATGCTCTTATCACCTGCCATTTTTCTCCTCTGAGTAAGAAAGAACCAGGGTAGACAGGGAAGTAGGCTTCACTTGATTTGCTGTGGGATCTTAATTTTCACGGTTACTAATGCCAAGAAATCTTCTTGTAAAGCAAATTGACATTCTGCCACAATTGTCCAGTAATTTATGAATTTAAGGAGCAAGAGCCTCAGAAGAAAGTTCCCTTCTTTGCTAATGAGGTACCACACTGGCCCACTTTTGTCAAGTAGAACCATGGTTTGTGACCACTTTGTGGTTCCCTTGAGAAGCTTTCCTCACCTCAAACGAGAAGCTGGGTCAGTTGAGAAGCTGCAGTCCACCTCTACTTCACACTAGCTTCCATTATTGTGAAGTGTTGCTTAACCAAATTTTCCATTCCAGGGAGTCCTTGACTTAACAACCATTCATTTTGGTGACCGTTTCAAGTTACAAGAGCACGGGAAAAAGTAACTTACGACGGTTTTTCACACTTAACAATCCTTGCAGCATCCCCATGGCCATGTGATCAAAATTCAAACACTCGGCAGTGTATTTATGACGGTCGCAGCGTCCCGGGGTCATGTGATCAACTTTTGCGACCTTCTGACAAGCAAAGTCAATGATGAGGCCAGAGTCACTTAACAACCAGGTTACTAGCTTAACCACTGCAGTGATTCACTTAACAACTGTGGCAAGAAAGGTTGAAAAATGGGGCAAAACTCGCTGAGCAACTGTCTCCCTTAGCAACGGAAATGTTGGGCTCAGTTGCGGTCGTAAGTCAAGGACTACCGATGTTTCTTTTCCAAAAACCTTAGTGGAAATATCCCATTTTTTTATGATCCCCTTTAATTAAGGTCTGAAGAACAGGATCTTTCGGGAAGGGTTGTGGAATCACAATCTAATCCAGGGGTGTTCAAACTTGGCCCTTTTACGACTTGTGGACTTCAACTCCCAGAATTCCTCAGCCAGCAACGCTGGCTGAGGAATTCTGGGAGTTGAAGTCCACAAGTCGTAAAAGGGCCAAGTTTGAACACCTCTGATCTAATCCATTGCTAGATACTAGTAGATGGCTTATTTGCTCCTCTGCAAGGGAACGACTTTTGGTGTAGTTCTCTCAGCCTGTGTTTTTCTCAGTTTGTTAGTTTGAGACCAGTGCAACCGGGATTTGTGCATCACTTTAAGCAAGAATGCTGACTTCAGGAACCACAATATAGGTGCAGCACATTTCCCTCTCCACCCTCCCTTTCTTTGTGACTTCTGCTTGGGTGAGTCAGAAACACACCATGTGTGGAAAGCTGCTGCAACATTTCGACCTTGCCGCTTTTGGTTTATTTGCAGTATTTCCCAAACTTGGGCAAAAGTGGTTTTTCCTTTGGGTAACAACACGCAAACTCATTACCCAATCACAACAGGGACATTTAAATTGATTTAAAGTGCTTTATCTATACTGGGTAAAAAGAACTTTCCGATAAGCGGTTTTGAGAGGAACATTTGGGAGATGTTGGTTTATAGCAAATAAGTCTGAAAAACAATCCTAAGTCACTTTTTCCAGTGCCGTTGCAGCTTTGAACAGTCACTAAACAAATGGTTGTAAGCCGAGGACTACCTGTCTATTCCTAGCTCTTTATTAATTTGATCTTTCTTTGTCCTCCCTGCAAGTTCTTTTCTGCTGGAAGGTTTGAAGGAGAGTGAAAGAAAATGTTTTTTTCCAAAGCTTCCCTTGGGATTTGAAATTTTCATTGTGCCTTGAATCTACTACATCTGCCCTTCATCCCCATGAGACAGTAGCAACTCCAGTTTTTCTTTAATTAGGCTTGCTAAGTCATGCTATATATTAAACGTTATGCTGGCGTGTGCATGTGTTTGATCTTTTATGTTGCAAAGCCTTTTTGTATTGTTTTAACTTGTCCGGTGCCTAGAAAGAGATTGTGTTACCGAACATTGAAGAAACCGGATGTCACAATGAGTGGATAAAAGCTGCACGCAGCGGCCTAAAATTCTGCACCTCTGTGACTTTATAAAACCAGGATTCCTAGCTTAAAGTGATGCGCAAATGTAGTCCATTTGGGTAATTGGCATTTAAAGGACTAAGTTCTCTTCCATTTTTGACAGTTTTATTTTAGCACTTTTTTTTTTTTAAGTCCTGTAGCTCAGAAGGTGGTCGTTTTTTGTGAACAGCTGGGAATCACAGAGGAGATATGTGCTTGAACACTATGCAGTGGAAACACAGTTTGTTTTTCTCTGTTATGAATCCCTAAACAGAAAACCTTGGGTGATTTCTCCTCCACCTACAAAGAGATCTGAATTAAGGAGCACTGATGATCTGTCGGAATGATTTCCGGTGTGAGATATTTTTATCCTTAACTTTGATACTATTGGATTAATGACTCAAAGCAGAAGGATTAGAGAGTAACCGTCCAGTTCTTTTATTTTTTTCTAAGTCCAGTTTCTCTGGTCAAGTTTACAAACTTCTGCAGTTAAAAACAACTGTTCTGCTTCATAAACCGACCTATCGTTGCCATCTTTTTGAAGATGCTTCTGCTTTTTTGAGAGATTGTGTCTCAAGGTTTATATGGACTCCAGGTATTGCAACCTCCACAATTGAAGGGTTTCTGAATTCCAGAAATCCAAAATCACGACTGAGCATAGCTTCAGCTGACAGAACTGAAAACCGCCTCATGTCTTTGTCCATGTCGGAAAGGAAGAGCTGGGGAAAGTCTAATTTTTCCACACAAGTACAGGTGGTCCTCAGTTTACGACCGGTCACTTAGCTGATTGACGTTAACAATGGACGCCAAAAGATGATACAGGTAGTCCTCTACTTACGACCACAGTCGAGCCCAAAATTTATGTTGCTAAGTGAGAAATCTGCTGTGTGAGTTGTGCCCCATTTTATGACCTTTCTTGCCGCGTTTTTTAATTGAATCACTGCAGTTGTTAAGTTAGTAACACGGTTGTTAAGTGAATCTGGTTTCCCCATTGACTTTGCTTGTCAGCAGGTCGCGAAAGGGGATCACGTGACCCCTCCCCCCCCGGGATGCTGCGACCGTCATAAATATGAGTCAGTCACCAAGTGCCTGAATTTTGATCACATGACCCTGGGGATGCTGCAACATTCGTAAGTGTGAAAAACGGTCATAAGTCACTTATTTTTGTGCCGTTGTAAGTTTGAACGGTCACTAAATGGAACTGTTGTAAGTCAAGGATTACCTGTGCTTATGACACGGACTTAAAGTCCTGGTGGCTGCTCCTCCTCACCTTGTGGTCATGTGATTTCATTTTGGGTGCCAGCCTTCCCGTACGGCCATTTACCTCCTGCGGGTCCCCTGGACTACAAGGCGATCAAACCGGTCAGTCCTAGAGGAGATCAACCCCGACTGCTCTTTAGAAGGCCAGATCCTGAAGTTGAAACTCAAGTACTTTGGCCACCTAATGAGAAGGAAGGACTGACTGGAGAAGAGCCTGATGCTGGGAAAGATTGAGGGCAATAGAAGAAGGGGACGACAGAGAAGGAGGTGGCTGGATGGAGTCACTGAAGCAGTAGGCGGGAGCTTAAATGGACTCCAGAAGATGGTAGAGGACAGGAAGGCCTGGAGGAACGTCGTCCATGGGGCCGCGATGGGTCGGACACGACTTTGCAACTAACAACAACAACTTCCAGTTTCTTGGGGGGGGGGAGCCCATTGCGGACAATGGATTCCCTTGAAGACCGTCGTGATTCCCTTAACAGCTACCGCAAAAAAGTCATAAAATTGGATCACTCCGATGATAACCTGCTTAACGACCAGCACAATTTACGACTGTAATTCTGGCTCAGTTACAATCGTAAATCGAGGACTACCTATATCGTGTGAAGAAGAAAATCTCTTTCTCTCTCTCTCTATTCCATGTTCCACGAGCTCTTTGTCCTCCAGCTTAGAAGGCCCGACTCAGTCATTTATCCTTTTTCTTTCCTCCGTTTATACTCCACCTTCTTCTCCAATTTCAAATTGAAATTCAGTTTAAACTGGAACTGATGCTTGATAGATACAAGTCGAGTCCCCTTTACCTGCAGCTCAGAGGAGGCAAATATAGAATTTCACATTGGGTTCATATTTGGACCAGGCAGGACTTTTGGAATTTCATTAAGCCTCCCTTTAGGTTTTCCCTGATCACACACCAATACCGTAATATTTTCCCCGGAAACATACAGAGAAATATGTTTTAAATTTTAGCTCCTGGCTGTCTTTCCATTCCGTGTTCACGTGGATGCTGTTTATTTTTGCATAGAATCGGTATGGCTGGTTATATTAGGTCTTGCTGAAAACGTTGGCAAAGCCGCATTAGCTGTTGGCAAATAACGGCAGATGTTTTGTCCAAAAACTGGCGCTTATAATGGCACTCCCATTTTTTTTTAACCTTGGGGATTTCATGCTTTCGAACTCAGACAAATACGTTGATATTCTGTATTTCCCTACAGCGGAGGCTTGTCTCGGACGCCCTGCCTTTTATTCTGTTTCTTCTGTGGCTTCTTGTGTTAGCCTTCGTAATTGAGGAATAACAAAGCAGTTCTAGAATTAGGTGGCTTTGCTAGTACAGTATAATTTAAAGCAAGAAAATAATCCACAATGTGCAATAGTCTAGAGCAGGGGTAGGCAACCTTGGCTCTTTTATGACTCGTGGACTTCAACTCCCAGGATTCCTGAGCCAGCCATGCTGAGGGAAAAGGGAGAGGTTTCTATGCTGAGCCATGCTGGCTCAGGAATTCTGGGAGTTGAAGTCCACGAGTCATAAAAGAGCCAAGGTTGCCTACCCCTGGCCTAGAGAAATGTTTTTCAAATTTGGGGACTTTAAGATGAAGGACTTCAACTCCCAGAATTCCCCACTCAACATTTTGACTGGGGAATTCTGGGAGTTGGACTCCTCCCCCCCTCCCCCTACCTTGCCAGGTCTGAAAAACTTCTCTAGAACATTTCATCTCATTCATGAAGCTTAGTTTACAAAGCGACGCAAAACCAGATTTTCTGAGATGAACCGGCACTGAAGTTTTTTTTTTTTAATTATTTTTAGCAGCCCTAATAGCATTTTCTGAATAATGGGCAATTTAGCCATTGTTAACTGTCCACATCTGCTCCAATTATCTCGAAAGGGTAAAAAAGGCATTCTCTGGCTCAGTCTTTTTAATGTGGAATTAATTTTTCCTGGATGGGTAAGACATATTCCCTTTTTTTACTGTACTATACAAAAGCGTAACAACGTGTGAAGGGAGAGAAAACAAACCAAAGCAAAAACCTATTTCCAAAAAAACGAGAAACCCCCCCCCCCACACACAAAACCCACTGACCCATGTATTGCCCTTTGCACCTCAATAAAATGTACTTCAGCGCAGGATGTATGGTTTGAGATGGAATGTGTAAAACAGAGCAATCTGGATCATTAAAAAATGCCTTGTGTTTTGCAGCTTCTTCAAGAACTTTCTGAACTTGGCAGAGGTTTACCACATCATTTCACAACAGGTTGACAAATTATTTTTCACATCTTGTCGAGCAGTCGTTCTTAAAAGTCTTAAATTCATTCTGCCAGTCTTAGAATTGCTGTTTTATTGGCTGAGTCCCTCTCCCCCACGAGCAGTCCCAGGGCCCCTGCTCATCAGTTCACAAATGCCTGATCAGAGCCAGTTTGGTTTAGAGGTTAAAGCACCTGGCTAGTAACCAGGAGACGGTGAGTTCTAGTCTCGCCTTAGGCAGGAAAGATGGCTGAGTAACTTGGGGCCAATCGCCAGGAGACAGTGAGTTCTAGTCTTGCCTTAGGCAGGAAAGATGGCTGGGTAACTTCGGGCCAGTCCCTCCCTCTCAGTCCAACCCACCTCACAAGGCTGCTGTTTTAGGAAAAACAGGAGGTGGAAGTTGTATTGGATATATTCGCCACCTTGAGTTATTTGTAAAAATAATAAAGGGGGGGGATATAAAATAAATAATCTTTTTAGTGGCATCTTCAGGGAGACGGGGGCTGCAAGCAAGCAGCTCACCTTCCAGCCTGTGCAGGCCTGCTGCCTTCTTCCTTTACCTTAAAACGTATTCGGAATAAGCAGGTAGGACTGGAGAAAAGTTCACAACGGAGCTTTGATTGATGCTGTCCCGTTGAGGGTCCTTAAGAAGTTTTAGTTTGGGGCGTCCCAGGGGTCTTTTTCAGAGATTCAAGTGAAGTAGAAGAGGGCTAAGTTCTAGCAGACATTCTGCAAAATAACCTCTCTTTCATTGCCTGGTAAGCTTAAGTAGGAAAAAGACAGGGCAAAGATGCCCACTAGTCCTTGAGGTTGAACCTATTTGGGACCTGAATTTCCACCGCTAAGTGAAGCGGTTGTTAAGCAAAGCATCCCATGACACCCCCCCCCATCCCCACCCCACCCCCCAGTTGGGATAGTTCTAGTTGTCATTACGGGGGGGGCCTTCATGCTTCCCCTGCGCTGCCATGCTCATCTCCACTTCAACTCCCTCCCTCCCCCCATCTATCTACCTTCATCTCTGTCCTTTTGGCTGCCCTGCCCTGCACTCCACTGCCTCCAGCCCCCCTTGCCATCCTGTTGGTGCCGAGGCCTGCTCAGTCGGGCCCTTGCAACCGCTGGTTGTGCGAAGCCTTCCCAACGCCGTGCACAACGACTTATGACTGCAATTGAGCCCAACCTATCTGTTGCTAAGTCAGAGCTAAGGGTTACCTGAGCTTTGCCCCGTTTTACAGCCTTCCTTGCCACCGTTGTTAAGTGAATCATTGCAGTTGCTAAGTCAGTAAGACGGTTAAGTGAATCTGGCTCCCCCCCCCACCACTGACTTTGCTTGTCAGAAGGTCGCAAAAGGGGATCATGTGATCCCGGGACACTGCAACCGTCATAAACACAAGTCAGTTGCCAAGCGTCTGAATTTTCATCACATGACCATGGGGGATGCTGCAACGGCCATAAAAGTGTGAAAAAACAGTCAAGAAGTCACTTCAAATGGTTACTAAGTTGTAAGTCAGGGGTCTTCAAACTTGGCCCTTTTATGACTTGTGGACTTCAACTCCCAGAATTCCTCAGCCAGCACAAGTTTGAAGAGCCCTGTTGTAAGTCAAGGACTACTTGTATATGGAAGGAAGGAATCATGCCAGTCAGTAGTTCTGAAATAGACCTAGCAGTTTAAAATGAAATGGGGCAGCACATACATTTAATAATACTAATAATAATCATACCGCCAACATGTTTGGTTTTATATTTCTCTCCGGTTCTTGGGTCCTCACCGAAGTATATTTTTTCATTGGTTTCAAATCAGCGTAGTCGATGGCCGTTGATATTTATTTACTGAAAGGCAGAGTTTAGAGAACCAGAGGCCATAAATCTTGGCATAAACTATAGAAATATACTCTTATCACGTTGTTGGTCCGTTTCCATGGGGGGGGGGAAATGGAAGAGAAGCGTAATTGAAGCCCCCGCTAGCAATAATGTGCGTACACTCTACTGTCAAAGTAATGGCATGCGTTTTGAGATAATTGTGCGTCTGCTTATGACAGTGGTTCTGACATTTAAGCAGTCATAAACAGTTTCTTAAGATTCTTGCGTGAAGGGAAATATCTGGGTTCAGAAATGGGATCAGAAAAAGAGTTTCCTTCTTGTGCACATCGTAGTTTGATTTTCCTTAATAATCTTTCCGAGCTCCAGAGTGTCCTGCTTTATTTAAGTCAGGGGTCTTCAAACTTGGCCCTTTTATGACTTGTGGACTTCAAGTCCCAGAATTCCACAGCCAGCATGCCTGGCTGAGGAATTCTGGGATTTGAAGTCCACAAGTCATAAAAGGGCCACGTTTGAAGACCCCTGATTTACGTGCTTGATCACAATGCATCCGCAGGCTGTGAACGAAACACGACTTAACAAAACACATTAAGTCCTCAACGACCGCAAAATTTCTATTGCTAAGTGAGACATTCGTGAAGGGAGTTTTGCCCCACTTTTCAATCTTTCTTGCCACAGTTGTTAAGTGAATCACTGCAGTTGTTAAGTTAGTAACTCAGTTGTTAAGTGAATCTGACTTCCCCGTGGAATCTGCGCGTCAGAAGATCGCAAAAGGGGATCACATGACCCCGGGATACTGCGACCGTCACAAATACGAGTCAATTGCCAAGAGTCTGGATTTTGATCATGTGACCATGAGGCTGTTACAATGGTCTTAAGTATGAAACACGGTCATAAGTTACATTTTTCAGTGCTGTTGTAACTTTGAACGGTCACTAAATGAACAGTTGTAAGTCAAGGTCTACCTGTGCCTTTCAGGCTTTATAGAGTATAGAACAGAACCATTCCAGCGTGAGAGTTTACAGCCTAAAATTCAAGCAAAGGGCGAAATTAAATAAGAAATTAGAGAGTGGGAGAATTTATGGGACGGTTAGAGGTGGGGTGGGGTGTTACTGGGATGATAGGAGCCAGTATATCTGGTTTTAATAATTCCAGACAGCTGCTGTTGATTGCAGGGTTTCTTCCCAAATTGCTCCCTGCAATTTGTCTTTTTTTACAATTAAAGGATAAGACCACACAGGGACATAAAAAGTGAGCCTGGTGGTCTGCGTAAAAAAGTGGAACCCTTGCTGGAGAGTTTCAGACTATGGGAATTTGGAAGGGAACAGGAGTCTGCTACTTTGTGCTTACCACAGTTGTGGAGAGCCTTGGAAACACGTCTTCCTTCTTTCATTGTCTGTGGAAGTTACTGCTGCAAGCTCCTGGGAAGCAGCTGAACATGAAATGTAAATGGGATTGAATGCAGTCACAAAAAATAAATCAGAGTACGTGCTCCGCGATTTATGGCACGTTGCATTGTTGAAGTTCTCCACGAGCTTGGTTTTGGAGTACAGGTAGTCCTCAACTTAACGACCACAATCGAACCCAAAAATTCTGTTGCTAAGTGAGACATTTGTTTTACGACCTTACTTGCCCTGGCGTGTGTAGGCTTTCTAGATCCACTGTTATCGGTTTACTTCTCAAAAGTAAAATTATTATTAATTTCATAGAACTTGTTTCATAGCTAGCTTCGTTTTTACTAGAATTTCCAGACTTTGAGCGCAATACCCCAGATGGCCACTGGGGGGGGGGCAGCAAAGAGTTTCTTGTCTCTCTTTGCTGCCATCTGGTGCTCCTTTGGATTTTCACAGCCCAGGTCTTATTTATGACCCTTCCTCTCCACTGTAAAATGGATTCCATAGCAGCATGCTCAAAACAAACACAGCTCCTTGTCTGGAACACTGGGGAAATGAAGTAGACTTTAATGAACACACAGGAAACGAGTCAGTGCCTCCAAAACTTCCAGGGAGTTTTTAAAACAGATTTAGGACAAGGGATATGTCTTCCTTTCACCAACCTACTTTCCACTAGTAATATTTCTCCAGAGGAAGCTTCTATTTTTATACTATTTTATTATCCATTCCAAAGTGTTCCCCCCCCCCTCCGCTTTCTTTTCATGATTTCAACTTCTGTCCATACTGGGACTATTATATTTGCAGAATTCCTTCCCATTCATTATGCAGTACCATCTGCAGGTAGTCCTCAACTTATGACCACAATTGACCCCAAATTTTCTGTTGCTAAGCGAAACATTTGTTAAGTGAATTGTGCACCACGAGGGAATCATTGCACCTTGTTAAGTTAGTAACAAGGTTGTTAAGTGAAGCTGGCTTCCCCATTGACTTTGCTTGTCAGAAGGTCGCCAAAGGGGATCACGTGATCCCTGCAGCCGTCATAAATGTGAGTCAGTTGCCAAGCATACGAATTTTGATCACGTGACCGTGGGGATGCTGCAACGCTCGTGTGAAAAGCAGGCACAAGTCACTTTTTTCAGTGCCGTTGAGCACTTTGAGCAGTCACTAAATGAACTGGTGTAAGCCGAGGACTGCCTGTACAGGAAATTTGCAGGCTTTTTTCCCCAAAATCTCATTTCTGCCTCTCATCTCTGCAGCAGAGCTCAGGGTGTGACGCATCACGTGGGCCCTGGGGTGGGGCAGAGTGCCTTCTCTTGCAAAGATGGTTTGTCGAAAAGTGGAACACCACAATAAAGTTGACCCTTGTGTTTCAACGGCGTTTCTAACGTGTCTTTTGGGAAGAGGATTTCAACTGTTCGTTTCATCTCTTCCAAGCACCGCCATATTTTTCAAAGCTGATGTTATTTTAAAAAAAAAAAAAAAAAAGACACTGGGCAACCTAAAAACATCCCTCACTAAACAGAGCCGGGACGTTCAGCCACATGACTTCTATTTTTGATTCTCTTCTCAAGGAATCACAGCTGCCCTTTCATCCTAATGCAGTGTTGGAAATTCCCTGGCCGGCAGCTAAAAGCAAAACGAGCGGGTGGGTCCCTCCAATCTTTATTCAGCTACTGTCAAAATGTTTAAACTCAGATAGCTACGGAAAATGTGATTATTGGGCAGGATTCACCTCAATTGTTGTTGTTGTTAGTTGCGAAGTCGTGTCCGACCCATTGGGACCCCATGGACAACGTTCCTCCAAGCCTTCCTGTCCTCTACCATCTTCTGGAGTCCATTTAAGCTCACGCCTACCGCTTCAGCCACCTCATTCTCACCTTAATACTACTCTGCTATTTAAAAGTCTTAATTGTCTAATTCAGGGGTAGGGAACCTTGGCTCTTTTATGACTTGTGGACTTCAACGCCCAGAATTCCTGAGTCAGCATGGCTGGTTCAGGAATTCTGGATATTGAAGTCCACAAGTCATAAAAGAGCCAAGGTTGCCTACCCCTGGTCTAATTCATGATTTGGTGGTCGTTAACGATCACTACTCTTACTGCTAACAGGTAGTCCTCAAGTTACAGCCACAATTGAGCCCAAAGTTTATGTCACTAAGTGAGGTATTAAGTGAGCTTTGCCCCATTTTATGACTCTTCTTGCCGCGGTTGTCACGTGAATCATTGCATTTGCTAAGTTAGTAACACCGTTGTTAAGTGAGTCCAGATTCCCCCTCATTGACTCTGCTTGTCAGAAGGTCGTCAAAGCTGATCACGTGACCCCGGGACCCCAGGTTATGCAACCCTCATAAACACGAACCAATTGCCGAGCATCTGAATTTTGATCGTGTAACCATGGGGATATTGCAATGGTCTTAAGTGTGAAAAATCTTTGTTGCTGGCTGTTGGAGAAACTATGGCAAATCATAAGAACTAAGGAGAAACTTCCTGACAGTTAGAACAATTAACCAGTGGAACAACCTGCCTCCAGAAGCGGTGAATGCTCCAACACTGGAAGTTTTTAAGAAGAGACTGGACAGCCATTTGTCCGAAATGGTATAGGGTTTCCTGCCTGAGCAGGGGGTTGGGCTAGATGACCTCCGAGGTCCCTTCCAACTATTATTATTATTATTATTATTATTATTATTATAACTTGATTTGCTGCATGAGCTGAAATAGAATGGGTTTCTTCAAAGCTGCAGTGTCCATCTGCTTGTTGAGACCAACTCAAATCAATTTTATGTTCAGAAGGTTCGAGTTGATGGCATGTACAATCCTGGGTCATAGCAAAACTATTGGGAATTATTGTTATCACAACAAACCTAGAATCATAGGGTTTTTTTTAAAAAATAATAATAATAATTTTATTACGGTCATAGACCAGCAATAGACATCACTTTTTACAATATATTACAAAAAATAAATAAAAAAAAATAGCACTGACATTAATAGTAAATAATAACATCCCTGTTAAGAAAATATATGTTCTCAAAATGTTAGGGTCACTCCCTAGTTTACGTGAGTGGAAAGCCGATAAGTGTGTGAGTAAATATAATGTTCCAAAAATTATTAGAGATATCTCCTCAGAGCTCTTCTAATCCAACCCCGGCTGGAGTCGGGAGCCTTACCTGATACAGTTGTTTTTTGTTCGTTTTTTTAAAAGCCTCCAATGATGGAGCACCCACAACTTCAGTAGACAAGCTGTTCCACTGATTAATTGTTCTCACTATCAGGAAATTTCTCCTTAGTTCTAGGTTGCTTCTTGTCCTGCCCTCAGGTGCTTTGGAGAATAAACCAGCCACCTCTTTTCTGTGGCAGCCCCTCAAATATTGGAAGACAGTTATCATGTCGCTCACAATCCTTCTCTTCACTTCACTCTCAGCGAATACACAAACACGTCCATGTCACTTTCTCAACCGCAAAGGGCGAGGAGATGTTTCTTAAGCCCAAAGTAGTGGCCTCTTATCCCTGTCACAAAATGGCCGAAGGTGCAAACCATTGTTTTTAGCTTTTTACACTTGGATATCATGGATGTTCAATAGATAACTCAATGCCGCCAGCACCACCCCTACCCTTCTGTCTGCTAATCAAACTAGCTACTTGTGAAAACTTCCCTTGCGTCGCCAACACAGCTCCTTTGTGATGTGCCATCTTTAGCTTCTTGGGGGTGCTTTTATGATCGTCGTTTAGGCAGATTTTTTTTTTTTTTAACTACAAATTAAGCTCTGGAGTGCATCCTTGGTTGCCTTCGGTTCTGTTATAATCGGAACATATTTGAAGGATCATTAACAAACACCTCCCTCATCTTGCTGGCAATGCTTCATTGTGATTTATAAATAAATTCACTCCAATCTTACAAACGCGTGTGTGGTTGTAATGACTGCTGTTAGCCAGGCATCCACAAGGCGGTTGTGACCTCACAGAGTCACGAAAGTGGAGCGATAGTCCTCAACGTAAATCTGGAGGATTTGTTTTTAAAAAGAAAAAGAAATGGGTTATTCTCCTTGCTGCCATTCTGTCTGTTGACGGGAGTGTAGCATCTCTTTCATATACACAGGGAGCCTTCGACTTACGACCGCAATTGAGCCCCAAATTTCCGTTGTTAAGTGCATTTTGACCCATGTTACGACTTTTCTTGCCACAGTTGTTAAGTGAATTCGGTCTAATTCATGATTTGGTGGTCGTTACTATCACTACTATTACTGCTAACAGGTAGTCCTCAAGTTAGGGCCACAATTGAGCCCAAAATTGATGTTGCTAAGTGAGATATTTGTTAAGTGAGTTTTGCCCCATTATACGGCTTTTCTTACCACAGTTGTTAAGTGAATCACTGCAGTTAAGTTAGTAACATGATTAAGTGATCTGGCTCCCCCACACACAATTGACTTTGCTTGTCAGAAGATCGCAAAAGGGGATCATGTGACCCCGGGACAATGCGACCGTCACAAATACGAGTCAGTTGCCAAGCGTCTGAATTTTGATCACGTGACTATGGGGATGATGCAATGGTCCTAAGTGTGAAAAACAGTCATAAGTCAGTTTTTTCACTGCCATTGTAACTTTGAACGGTCTCTAAATAAATGGTTGTAACTTGAGGATTATCTGTGTTTGTCTATAGCCATATTCCTTGCATCCAACTGTCAAGAGAATTAGTTCTCCACTGCAACCCAAAGAATTTCCAAAAGAAGAAGAAATAAGTGCCACCATAAGCCAGATGCTTGTTCCAGGACCGTATAGTATAAGCACACAAAGAGAAGATGTTGAGCATTTGGAAAAAAATCAGAGAAGAGCAACTAAGATGATCCAAGGCCTGGAGACTAAAACATATGAAGAACGGCTGCAGGACTTGGGTTTGGCTAGTCTAAAGAAAAGAAGAAATAGGGTGACATGATAGCAGTGTTCTAGTATTTTGAGAGGCTGCCACAAAGAAGAGGGCGTCAAACTATTCTCCAAAGCACCAGAGGGCAGGACAAGAAACAATGGTTGGAAACTGACCAAAGAGAGAAGCAACCTGGAATTGAGGAGAAACTTCCTGACTGTGAGGACAATTCACCAGTGGAACAGCTTGCCCCCAGAAATCGTGGGCGCTCCATCACTGGAGATTTTCAAGAAGAGGCTAGACAGTCACTTGTCTGAGATGGTATAGGTTCTCCTGCTTGAGCAGGGGGCTGGACTAGAAGACCTCCAATGTCCCTTCCAGCTCTATTCTATTCCTATTCTATTCTAAGATAGATTATGGAATTTTGTGTGTACTCCGTTTTGATCCCAATGAGCTCTAGGGAACATTGTTGACATTTTCATTGTGTTATGCTTACAGTGACGCTGTGAACGTAGGTAGGCAGAGGCCAGGGGTCTGGACCAAGATCCCCCAGTGAATTTCAAATAACAGAGTTGGAAGGGACTTTGGAGGTCTTCTAGTCCAACCCTCTGCTCAAGTAGGAGGTCCTATATCATTTCAGATAAATGGCTGCCCAGTCTCTTCTTTAAAAAACCTCCAGTGATGGAGCATCCACAACTTCTGAAGGCAATTTGTTCCACTAGTTAATTGTTCTCACCATTAGGAAATTTCTTTTTAAGTCTAGGTTGCTTCTCTCCTTGATTAGTTTCCATCCCTTGCTTCTTGTCTTGCCTTCCGGAGCTTTGAAAAATCGGTTGACCCCCCTCTTCTTTGTGGCAGCCCTTCAAATGTTGGAAGGCTGCTATTATGTCACCCCTAAGTCTTTAAAATACACCATTTGGTGGGAAAGGGGGGTTTCTAGCTGCTGATACCAAAAGTGCCGTCCGGTAGATTTGACAGGCCATTCAGCTTTCACAAAAGCCAGAAATATTTCAAGAGGGATAGAAAGATTTCTAGAAGTTACAGTATGAGTGGTGGAAAAATATACAGCCATGGACCTGTCTTCATAAAGGTCCCTCAGGATCTTCATGCAACATTGCTGAATGCATCATATAAGTGGTGGTCTGGGGGGGAAAAATCTCTTGACCATGAAATAAGGGGGTGCGGGGGAACGAGATGAAAGAAAACGCAGAATTAGTCTACGCCAGTGTTTCTCGACCTTAGTAGCTTGAAAATGTGAAGGATTTCAACTCAGCTCTGCTGGCGGGGGAATTCTGGGAGTTGAAGTCCACATATCTTCAAGCCGCCAAGGTTGAAAAACAATGGTCTAAGCCAGGGGTCTTCAAACTCGGCCCTTTAATGACTCATGGACTTCAACTCCCAGAATTCCTCAGCCAGCATGCCTGGCTGAGGAATTCTGGGAGTTGAAGTCCATGAGTCATAAAAGGGCCGAGTTTGAAGACCCCTGGTCTAAGCTGTGTCTTCTAACCCAAAGAAGAAGGACTAACCTATTTATTTTTAAGCTCCATCTACAGTTGAGGGATTGATAGGTTTGCAAGCTGAGGCATGCATTAGGAAGGTCAGCGAGTGAGGTTCAGCCTTATTTGAAGATGTTTATGTCTGAATAGAAAAGCTGAACCAAAAGAGAGAGAACGTGTTCATCAAAAATTTGTACCTCATGGATTTGGCCCTTTCAACCACCCTTGGCTTTTTTGTTATTGTTGTTGTTTTTGTGGTGGTGGTGGTGCTTTTCATTTGAGGGGCTGCTGTAACAGGACATGGAAGCATTAGCCTGTTTGTAAAGCATCAAATTAGTCTTCTGGTGAAACTTTCATTTTCATTATTGATCTGTGATTAAGGATCATTGATATGACCATTCCAGGAATCCGGATGGACTCCCTTGCGAATGGGTGTGGCTGTGAGATCTGTGCACAATCCAGTCACTTTGGGACTTTGCGGAGGGTCTTTGATATGAATGAAGGCAAATATGAGACTCTGGAAAAAGTGCAGAGAAGAGCAACTACGATGATTAAAGGCCTGGAGACTAAAACATGAAGAACGGTTGTAGGAACCGAGTATGGCTAGTCTAGAGAAAAGAAGGACTAGGGGTGACATGATAGAAATATGCCACAAAGAAGAGGGGGTCAAAAGGCAAGACAAGAAACAACGGATGGAAACTCATCAAGGAGAGGAGCAACCTAGAAATAAGGGAGAAATTTCCTGACAGTGAGAACAATTAACCAGTGGAACTGCTTGCCTTCAGAAGTTGTAGATGCTTCATCACTGGAGGTTGTCAAGAAAATGGTATGGGGTCTTCTGCTTGAGCAAGGGGTTGGACTAGAAGATCTCCCAGGTCCCTTCCAGCTCTATCCTGAGACATGATAACGTTGCAGGATCCAATCTGAGAGAAGTTCCCCGAGGATGGGCTCCATCACGAGTTCAAAAGTTTGGAAGATAAAACTTCTGATCAGTGACCGACCCAGATTGAATCCTCTTATTTGATATATTTAAGACTCAAGAATGGTCACCTCAAGAATGCAGAGGTAGACTCTACCCTATGAATGAACAGCATCAAACGAACAGGAAATAATGGTCGTGGTTGCCTTCTGGTGAAGCAGCACAACATGGGAGAGTTTTTAGCCCATGTTTGGATATCAGAGATGGCTATCATGAAGTTTGCAGGAAAACCCACAGCTTTTCTGCGAGTGAGACACAATCGAAGGTCATTGAAAGCTGCTGCTTTCAGGTGAACTTAAAGCTGAAATGTTGCCGTGGGAAGTAACACTTCTTAAAAACACTGGAAGTTTTTAAGAAGAGATTAGACAACCATTTGTCTGAAATGGTATAGGGTTTCGTGCCTAAGCAGGGGGTTGGACTAGACGACCTCCAAGGTCCCTCCCAACTCTGTTACGCTATTCTATTCTATCTTCAAGGAAGTCTCTCTCTGCCTTTTGAGGGTTTCAGTATTACAGGTGGTCCTCAACTTGCACCAGCCGTTGAGCCCAAAGGTTCTGTTGCTAAGCAAGACATTTGTTAAGTGAGGTTTGCCCCATTTTACGACCTTTGTTGCAACAGTTGTTAAGTGAATCACTGCAGTTGTTAAGTTAGTAACACGGTTGTTGAATCTGGCTTCCCCACTGATTTTGCTTGTCAGAAAGTCCACAAAAGGGGATCACATCATGAGGAGGAGGAGGAAGAAGAAGAAGGAAGAAGAAGAAGAAGTAGTTGTAGTAGTTGGAAGGGACCTTGGAGGTCATCTAGTCCACCCCCCACCCCGCTCAGGCAGGAAATAAATAAATATGAGTCAGTTGCTAAGCGTCTGAACGTTGATCCTGTGACCATGGGGGAGGCTGTAGCGGTCGTTAAGTGTGGAAGTCACATTTTTCAGTGCTGTTGTACATTGCAACAGTCACTAAGTGAAGGTTGTAAATTGAGGACTACTTCTACTTGGAAGTCAGGGATTATTTATTTTTATTAAATGTGTATCTCACTGTGCCCATATAATAACCTTAGTACATTTGTAGCTTATAGCAATAAAACGTATTGGTTAGAAAACCAAAATAAAAACAGTGCAATTAAATTAAAAGGGACACTTAAGACCAGGATTATTGAAATCACTAAATCACTAAAAGCTTGTGGGAAGAGATAGGATTTTGTCGTTTTCCGAATCCTGGCAGAAAAGCAGAGGGAATCAGCCATACTGTATTTCCTTGGGGGGCACTTTCCTTAATTTCCCTCTGGTCAGTTTGAGGTTATGCCCCTGTATTCTTGATTTTTGGGCAAAGCTAGCAAAATGCTTTCTCTCTTTTTTAAAAAACAAAACAAAACAAAGCTGTCATCTCAGGCTGTGTTGATTGATTTTTATTTATTTTTTTTGTGGGGAAAGATTCCACAATGACAATGAAGACCAGGCCTGGTCCGCAATCTTTTTGGCCGCCTATTTGCAGCTAAGAACAGTAGCACCTGGATGTGTGCTTGGTGGTTTGGCAAATCATTTGCATATTACTTTCATGACTGAGGTCATTCTGTTATTTATTCAGCTCTTCAAAGGGTGCTGTTTTGCATAAGACTTAAAATAACTACCACCAGAAAATTAGAATGAGGGAAATAAAGATTTGGAAGATTATAGTTTAGTTTCCATTTTCTCTTCAGTTTCCAGTTCTTTTATCATTTATAGCCAGTTGTGTTTTCAAATTGGGCAGCTCAGTTTAGCAGTCTTTAAAACAAAGACCCGCATACTTTGAGGGGAGTTTTCTCTTTTAAATGAAAAGTTGGGATGCTTCACACCATGCAGTTGCCTACCTGGGGTATTTGTAGCCTCTAGGAAGGATTATTGTATTGCCAAACTTTAAAAAGGTTTGTGGTAACCTAACCAGCCTCACTGAAAATCTATTTTGTCCTGTGCAAAATCAGAATGCATATTTCTGGAAAACTTTATTGCTGAAAACGAGCCCTCTGACTTATTTAATAACATTACGTCCCTATTATCAAATGGTAAATTATGTTAAGGCACTCATTATCTTGATTTATTTCTTTTTCCTTTATTGCAAAGGTAGCTTTTTTTTTTGTACTCCCATCTCAGATAGATAAAGGTATTTTAGGAACTGTCTTAACTATTATAAACTGCAAAAACAGGCTGGATGGAAAATTGAAGGAGCTAGGAAGTTGTCAAGATTTAAGTTGGTTTTGCTTTTCAAAGAAACACCTCTGGGGAAAACTAGTATGATAGAAAAATAGGGCGGAGGGATTTTTGTAAGGATTGCTTCATTCCAAAAGCCACATACTCACACTTTGCAGGGGTGTGAGTTCAGTTGTTCTTGGGAGCATGGGGTAGCTCTTAAGGAGTTGCTGATGAAATGCTTTGCAGTAAGTTTGGTAGTGCTGTCGACTCTTTAACTCAGCTGAGCATTTTTCTGTTGTAGCAGATCCCTTGAGTTTTTCCCTATAGCAATTTCTTTCCTGATCTTTGATAAAAGATTATGCATAATCAATAGGTATCTATTGCGACTCGTCAGGTAGCAGCATCTAGCGGACGCTGACTGATCTAGGAAACTGAGAGTTTAGTTCTTGGATGTGAGTCAGCAAGCAGATGCAAAGGGCTTGGGCTGGAGAGAAAAGTGGGATTTCTTCTCTACCCAGCGTAAATCTGTAGTAGGCTGTAACAGAAGGAGATCTGTGGTCTTTGCCAGACACCAAAAGGATAATAAAAGAGGCTCAATAAAGGCCTGTACCTCTCTACTTGCTGTTTTCAAAACAATATTCCAAGATTTTTGTTCTACTCGCCCATCAAATGTTTTTCCATTACAGGTAGTCCTTGACTTACGACCACAGTTGAGCCCAAAATGTCTGTTGCCAAGCAAGACAGTTGTTGAGTGAGTTTTGCCCCCATTTTGCCACCTTGCTTGCCACAGTTGTTAAGTGAACCACTGCGGTTGTTCAGTTAGTAACACGGTTGTTGAGGCTTCCCCATTGACACTGCTTGTCAGACGGTCGCAAAAGGGATTCAGGTGACCCTGGGACACTGCGACCGTCATAAATAGGAGTCAGTTGCCAAACGTCTGAATTTTGATCATGTGACCCTGGGGATGCTGCAACGGTCATAAGTGTGAAAAATGGTCATAAGACACTTTTTCCGGTGCCATTGTAACTTCGAACAGTCACTAAACAAATGGTTGTAAGTCAAGGACTACTGGTATAGACAACCCATTACCAGCTGAGTCATCGTTTAGAGATAGTTCCGGACCTAAAGAGAGAAATAGAATGACCACAGGCATGCAAAGTATCAGTGGGTGTAGGAGCAAATTCTGACTTCCTGCAGGCTTCCCCATTGACTTTCTTTATAGGAAGCTGCAGGGAGCATTGGAAATGACAGTCATGTGACAGCAGGCCGACCACGGCGACACAGCAGTGGCTCCCATTTTTAATTTTTAATCTCAAGAATAATGCCTGCAAAGTGTCCCCAGTTTTTCCATTTCTATTTGTACCCGTGGCCTTTTCCTGCCATTCCATAAACCATGAGTGCTTTTATGCACTGAATCACTGGGGATTCCCAGCAGGCAAATAATCATTTATTTTAAGGAAGGATATTTGCATCGCAGCTCTTAAAAAACGTTGCTGTAATTGCTGCTCTTGTAGAAATAGGGCACGGTGTCCTTTTGTTCTGGCAGTGTCATGCAAACTAGCAAGTATGTAACCGGTAGCTAGAAGGAATGTCAATGGTTCATGTGGTCACATCACATCCTGAAAAATATTACCTTGTACAGTCATATGTAAAAGGAGAGCAAGAAAAAAAGGAAATAACGCTCGTAAAGCACTAAGAAACAGGACTTGGTTCCTAAAGACATTTTGGAAATATTATTTTGGGGGATAATTTTGGTAGACCTTTGAAAAAATTGAGCAAGGGTGTAAAGGTTATTCACATTTAAAAAAAACAAAACAAAAAAAACGCCACAAATTGACTCTGGTATATATTGCACTGTACATGTGGCTGATTGAAAGGAGAAATAAAATCAGAATGAACAAAAAATTGGTAACCATAATATGCATGGGGTTCTATAGAAATCCACGATTTAAAAAATTAACAAGCCTTTCTATCATTTTGAATCTGATTGATATGATTTCCAAATCTTTGGATCTTCAGTCATAGACAGTTCCCTCACATTATACATTTTGCCTCCTATATTTTAAAACAAGCAATTGGTTGTTCAGTTAGATTATTCCCTTTGTTTGCTTCCAGCGATGATGGAGAATTGCTGTGCAGAAAACATTTTATCCATCTCACGCTTTCTTAAGTTTGAGGGAGGAATGAGCTGAAGCAGATATTCAGAGTTCACCCTGATGCATATTAAAAGTCACATTTTGATTGTGATTTTAAAAAAAAAAAGTCTTAAAAGATTTGATTCTTATTTATTGGCATCTGTCAATCATTTTGCTTTAGGCAGGTATCAACTGTCCAATGCAAAATACACAGGTAGGTATACTTGAAAGGTGTTGCAGCCTTGCTGAGGTAAAGCCATCCTTGTCCCAAAGGTGCTTTTTCAAAAGGGAACTGGACTTTGTTTTTTCCTTGAAAATGTTTTGCTTCTCATCCAAGAGGCTTCTTCAGTTCTGACTGAGTGGTGGAAGATGGAAGGATTTATATTCCTTGCAGTCATCTGGTTGTTAGCGCTCTTCCAGAGAGTCATTGAGGCCACTTGGAGGTTTATCTGTGCCTTCAGGGTCACCTGAATAGTGCAAATGGGTGTGGAACCTTCTTGGAACTGCTGAAAGGACTGTGTTGTAAACAGGATATAGGTGGTGTCATATTCCCCCCCTCCCTTTGTTGAGAGAGAGCTGTTTAATTTTGACATAGATGGCCTCTTTGACCTCTCTTTCAAACCAGCGGTCCTCCCTGTCCAGAATGTGGACTTTGCTGTCTTCAAAAGAATGACCTTTGTCTTTCAATAGACATTAAGCCATCCTTGCCTGATTGACCAGCAAATGAGAAATTATTCCTGGTATAGCATCTCCTGGACTTCCATCAGGGAATAAATCCATGTCTAGATATCCAACGTTCTGTGAATATTCAGCAAGAATTAAACATTCATCAAGTATTCAGTATTCAGTGTCACTTTTCAAAAGAAAAATTCTATCTAGGAATAAACTGATTTTCTTCGTCTTTGTTTAAGTTTCCTTCACTCTCACAATGTTACGTTTCTCTGTTTCTTAAATATTTTCCCCATGTACTGGTTGCGTTAACAGTTGTTTCTACCTTTCACGTAATCAAAATTTTGTGGTTCCAATTTTTAGTATATTACCAAGTTAGTTTTTCCAATAGGGATGGGATGATCTCAAGTTCATAACCTCCTCACTGGCTGACCGTTTCTAGGCCTTGTCTTATAAGGGTTTGAGTTACATGATGTGTAAATTTTAGCTACCTGATGCAATTTTGTATATATGTTTTTTTTAAAAAAATTTGTAGCTTGCTGAACTTTAAAATACATGTATATTTACATCTGGAAATGAGCACAATGTCTCATTCTTTACATTGAATTATTACATTGTGCATGACTAACCTATCCTTGAGATACTTCTGTTGATTACATCCATGGTTCTCAACTTTTTCTTCACCACAGACCCCCTTTAAATACCTTTTGTGGCCACGGACCCCCTAGACTTAACTCAAGATTTAAATCATAACATTTTTTTCAAATGTTTTTCAAATGTTCCAGGGGTCCGTGGACCACAGGTTGAGAACCACTGGATTACATCAAGAAGTTCCCAAACATCCTAGACTTGTGTTTCGGTCAACAATGAAAGCTCCTGCATAACCCCATTTTTAATTTTTTTTCCTACTTCCTACCTATGGTATTGATTTGCCCAGCAGCATGTCCTTTTCTGTAGCTGGTCTGCTCATTGGTTGACTGGCTTGTGAACATGGATTTCCCCTTTCCTCAAGGTAAGGTTGGTGATGAGCAGTCTAAACAGCAGAATCTCTGATGTTTGCATGAGTAGAGTTTCAGAGTAGGTCAGTAACACCCAAATTTAGACTCATTCAGCCACAGCGCCGAGAGTGTCCTGAAATCAACCCTTGCGTGTCAGTCTTTGCACATCACAAGGCTCTTGTGAGAATTAAGTGGGATGACTAGTAAGTAGGGAAGACCATAGATGCAGCTCAAAACACTTTGGCAGAAAACTAGGGTGCAGGTGTAATAATAGTTCTTGGAAGAAGACCGGTGTTGATCAAAAATAATCTGCCATCAATTCAGAACGTCGTTTTGCTTCCTTTGCTGACCGTAAGAGACTTCGGTATCTTGTTTTCTCTCATTATTGTGTGTGTTGTGTTCTTTCTCCGCAGTGCCCTTAAAGATAGCAGATTTCCCCCGATGACGAGGGATGAACTGCCACGGCTTTTCTGCTCAGTGTCTCTGCTTACTAATTTTGAAGATGTTTGTGATTATTTGGATTGGGAGGTAAGGAACCTCGATAACTTTTGCATATTTCATGGAGTGACATTTCTCCATTCTGGTTACTGATGTCTATAGTCTAGAAATTGGTCTGAAACCTTGTTTGCAATTAGGGGCCGTTTTGTACTTCAAGAGTGCGAAAAAGCACAGAGGTGACTCAGGTGAATCCAGTGAAAATGATCTCCAGAAGAACCAGACCATTAATGTCCAACGTCCAACCCAGAATTTGCCTCTTCTGCATCCGATGAACGTGTGATTATATTTTGATTTTCCCGTTGGCCGCCCTTATTCATTACTTCAGATTGCCCCAGTGAAAAAAAATGAATTTTCAGTAGTGAATTCAGATTCACGTTAGACTGCCAGGAGGAGGGGACATGAAATGGAACATTTATATGTATTAAAAACAAAAGTTTTGTTTTTGTTTTTGTTTTTGTTTTTTAAAAGGAACCTAAAGATTCTAGCCCAGCCTACTCACATATATGCTATTTTATGCCAAGTGGGATTTTTTTTTTTACCCCATGAGAAATGGTGCAAGCCTGAACACAAGACTTTAACATTTCCCTGCAAGTAAAGTTTTAAAATAAACTTAAGGTTGAATGAAACCGAAAAGAACCACGTAGCAAACTCTTTATCCCTCCCATTTTCAATTCTGTTGGGAGCATAGCAGCTCCCACATGCGCACTTAGTTATTAAAAACTCTACTTGATGCTTTACAGATTTGAAAAATTTGCAGAGCAAAAGGAATTCTCAAAAACTATCCTTGCCAACAAATAGTTTGCAACAGGCATCTTAGTAATTTCAACAATAGCGGGCATGTGACCATCCCAGAGTGCCACTCAAATTCCAGCATTCTACCTTGATCTCCATCACATAAGCTCGAGAGCAGAGCTATGGAGGTTTTGCAAGTATGTGGACGTTTGATGTTTCCACGTCAAACTGGTTTCAGAACTGTAGCGATCTGCGTTCATTTATAAGTTCGTAGAAGTGAGGGCAGTCTCCATGAAGGTCAGCTGAGCAAGAGTAGTTAGAATTGTAGAAGACCAGAGAAGTGTAGCCTTCACAAATCAGCTAGTTGTCTTAAGTCTCAATACCAAGTGTCCTCAACCAGGGCCTTTCAAGATTTGATGGAATTGGCAAAAAACAGTTTTATCCCATCCAGTATCCTCTAGAACAGGGGTCTCCAACCTTGGCAACTTTCAGACCTGTGGACCTCAACTGGCTGGCTGGGGAATTCTGGGAGTTGAAGTCCACAGGTCTTAAAAGTTGTCAAGGTTGGGGACCCCTGCTCTAGAAATTTGTGTGGGGCTAAATCTCAAAGACTATTTGGCCACCGTAGCCTGCCTTACACAACAGGGTTGGAAGAACATCTGTCAAAGTTCCCAGATAGCACAACCATATTGGTTAGGTGCCCCAGAGCTCAGCATTTTAGCATCTTGTGGAGGTTGAGAGTGACACCATAAGTCCTAGATTTTGTTTGTTTGTTTGCTTGCTTATTCGTTGTTTAAGAAAGACAGAGACTGGAACATTGGACTGTGCCCACAATAGAAGTGGATTTCTCCTTTCTTCTCTTTTTAAGCTGCTGGAGTAGAATATACTACAGGATGTATTTTTTTTCAGAGCTGGCAAATAATCACCCTCATAGCATTTTGCATGCAACTCTGTGAATTGGCTGCTCAGTCTGAATAACTCCTTACTCGTGAATGGCCATTTGCTTGGTTTCTGAATCAGAATACGTCTTAAGTCTTAATACATCTAGAGATTATTTTAAACCCCAGTCTGGTTACAGGAAATGCTAAGGGACTCCTCTTGGTGTTAGCTATGTCCCCTAATATTTGATAGCCATCGCATTGTGAATGATACAATGCAACGTGCTGTGACGATTGTTTGCCTTTGCAAAACTGCATGCCTGAGGTATCCAAATACTCACAATGTGGCTTCAGGTCTGTCCAACATAGCTTTTCTCTCTCAGAATGTAGGGCTTAAATAAATAGAAGAGTATAAATTTTAAGTCCAGCTCTTTGTGTGCAAAATCTAAGACTTCTCCATTCCATTGCCAACTGTCTATATGATGTATAACTCAGCAGCTGAATATCTCCTGGACACAGCAAAGGCCCATAGGTATTTATAGAGGGCTGTGTAACAGACCCAAAAAGGAGTAGCAGCCTTTTTATATCTTTATAATTCTAATGGTAGTTGACCAAACTATTTTTTTGTTTGTTTGTTTGTTTTCGTTTTCGTTTAGAGCACTTGCTTTTTGGGGGAAAATGTTTCTCTGGATTAAATCCTTGATATTCTCAATAAAGAGAGGGGAGGAGAGAATTGAACATCCTATTGGGAACCTTGGGGTAAAACTACACATTACTTCCAATGGCAAAAGAATAAAGCACTCTCTTTTAGCATCCACAGAAAATGTGATCCCCTTTTCTGCCCTACAAGTTTATTTCCCATTTTGAAACCCTGATATGGGGGGGGGGAGAGGGGGTGGAAACAAAACAAAAGAATACTTTCTAGGAAGGAAGGGGTACTAATGGGGTGTGAGTGGTACTTGAACATTGAGGTTGGGAACATGACAACGTCTTCATTTGGCCTAGCTTTGTTGGATTTTTTTAAAAAATGGAACACTAGATCTTGCAGGTTCACCATCAGTAGAACAATGACGTCATTTTTCCTCGCATTTTGTTGATTAGAAATAAAAGCTAGATAACATCAGCAGAGAAGCTACTTGTCCTCACCCAGCAGTTCCAATTAAGACATCACCTTTGCTTAATTTTCCATTCCTTCCCACTGCAAGAAAATAATGCAGAACTTAGAAGACCATTTTTGGTGGGTCCTTGATGCTCTCTGAGCTTGCTTGTTTTGGCACTGATAATATTACCTAGTTGGGCAAGGAGAAATCTGCGAGAAAACAACCAAGCTTTAGGTAAGAAAAACCAAATGTACAGGTATAGTATAGGGAGTACCTTGCTCAATAGTAGTAACTGTGAGAGGGATCTCAGAGTCCTAGTGGACAATCACTTAAATATGAGCCAGCAGTGTGCTGCAGCTGCCAAAAAAGCCAACACAATGCTAGGCTGCATTAACAGAGGGATAGAATCAAGATCACGTGAAGAGTTAATAGTACTTTACAATGCCTTGGTAAGGCCACACTTGGAATACTACATCCAGTTTTGGTCACCACGATGTAAAAAAGACGTTGAGACTCTAGAAAGAGTACAGAGAAGAGCAACAAAGATGATTAGGGGACTGGAGGCTAAAGCATATAAGGAACGGCTGCTGGAATTGGGTATGTCTAGTTTAATGAAGAGAAGGAGGAGGGGGGACATGATAGCAGTCTTCCAATATCTCAGGGGCTGCCCCAAAGAAGAGGGAGTCAAGCTATTCTCCAAAGCGCCTGAAGGCAGGACAAGAAGCAACGGATGGAAACTAGTCAAGGAGAGAAGCAACCTAGAACTAAGGAGAAACTTCCTGACAGAACAATTAACCAGTGGAACAACCTGCCTCCAGAAGCGGTGAATGCTCCAGCACTGGAAGTTTTTAAGAAGAGACTGGACAGCCATTTGTCCGAAATGGTATAGGGTTTCTTGCCTGAGCAGAGGGTTGGAGTAGATGACCTCCAAGGTCCCTTCCAACTTTATTATTATTATTATTATTATTATTATTATTATTATTATTATTATTATTATTATTATTATTATTATTATTAAGCTCAGAGAGCACCTCATGATGTTACCTAGTTGGGTCATGAAACGTCTGCAAAAAAAGAAAAACCACAACCACGCTCAGAGAGCACCAAGGACCCCCACAGTTCAACCCTGAGCTACAAATATTCTCTTCTGCCAATGCCATTTTTTTTTTAGTAATTAAAGCTGGGGAGCTGAGACGGGAACCAAGTTGAGTCATCATCTTCTCACTGTCCCAGGGGGGTGCATCATTTTTAAAGACTTGGTTTTCTAAATGGGAATTTAGGCTTTCAGTTTGACTTGGAAGGGTATTTTTAAATATATATTTATATATATATATATATATTTCCCATGACCTTTTATCTCATGGCTCCTTAGATAACCTTAGACAGGAGAGTAGGATTTTATTGAAATGTTGGATCCTTAAAAGAATAATGCGTCACTGTATTTGGCCCCTTACAGTGAGACCGCTTATGTCATCCGTGTTTCTTTTAAGGGGGACGGCAGTTATGCAATGTGAATGGCAAAAAGTCATTTCAAGATGGCTAGAATATGACCTAAAGAGGGAATGTGGCTCTTCCACCTGGTATAACTGCTCATTTCCAGATCATCCCGAAAAGGCCACCTGCCCGGTTAGGAGACCTTACTTCTGTAGGTAGGCTATTGATGATCTTGTGGGAGCTAATCCAGCAATTTGCTGACGAATGCCAAATCAAAGGCTTTCCAAATTCCAAACGTTCTCCAGAGCCCACTGCGCTCCTGCGGTCGGTCAGCCTGATCTTGCTGGGGAGGAGGGGATACCCGCGGTCTCTCAGCTGGCCCCGAGTGGTCTTTTTCTCCCAAGAGAAGGGATTTTCGAAGAGAGGGACGAGTGAATTGGCTGCCATTAGCTCCCACCTGGTTTTTCAAATTGCTGCCATTTTGTTCACCTGTTGTTGAAGTATACTTTGCACGTTTCTCTAGCCACTTGCCCCGAGGGTCACCTTGGGATCGTGGAGTGCAGACGCAGGCCTTCCATTTTGTCCATTCATCCTTCCATAGCATGGCTCTGTGTGACTTGCTCTGCTCATTAGCTCACGCTGCCTGGGGCTTTTTTATAAGGACGGGGGCACATGGTTGACTCCTCTAGCAAGAGTTTCCCTCCCCAGGACTTGCCCCACAAACTTTGTCAGGGTGCATATAGAGCAGGCTCACGGCAGATGAAAGTGGCAGTGCTCCATAGAAGGCATAATTTTGACCTCGCCTCTGTATCTAAGCCTGGGGGTCTTCAAACTTGGCCCTTTTATGACTTGTGGACTTGCAACTCCCAGAATTCCTCAGCCAGCGTGCCTGGCTGAGGAATTCTGGGAGTTGAAGTCCACAAGTCATAAAAGGGCCAAGTTTGAAGACCCCTTGATCTAACCGCTCTTCGTTGGCCGTTGCATTGCACACATTTTCCATGCACAAGACCCCGAGTTGACTTACCAGAGCGACTAGCATCTCCAAACACATCTGAAATCTTGGAAAGCCACCCACAGCTCGTTTAGACAAAATCAAGCCACTGCAGTATTTGCTTTCTTTCTGTCGGTCGTTTTTCAGCTACTGCAACTATATATTTTTGCAACTATATATTTTTCGGCTGCTATTTTTCTCCAGATGACTTTGTCTCAGAGAACGGGGCTGTTTTCCGTAGAGCCAAAGGTTGACCTTGTACATTTCCACAGGGAATAGCATCCATAGGGACCCCTCTCTGACTTTCTTCCTTTTTCCTGAGGGTACAAAATGTCAATTTTTCCCCCAGAAATGCCCCTCCCTGGATTAAAAAGTAGCCCTTTTGGGTCACAGGCTTTGAAGCTCTCTCTTCTCAAGCATATGAAATGTATGTGTGTATGTATGAAAGACAGTAGAGAATTACTCATTTCTCCCTTACATTAATAACCTGACATGTTTGGCTTAGCTGGATAGTACATGCATGGATCCCACAACTCTCTGACTTTCTGCCTAATTAATTTTGCTCTGACTGTTGCTAGGATGAGCAAGGAAACAGCTCAAGATTAACCTAGTTTGGTCCAGTTGCCATGATCCAACCTTTAGACACCTTGGCCTGGATGGTTGAGGTTTCATTGATATGCATGGATTAGGTCAGGGGTAGGCAACCTTGGCTCTTTTATGACTCGTGGACTTCAACTCCCAGAATTCCTGAGCCAGCCACGCTGAGGGGAAAGGGAGAGGTTTCCAAGCTGACCCATGCTGGCTCAGGAATTCTGGGAGTTGAAGTCCACGAGTCATAAAGCAGCCTAGGCCTAGGCCAGGGGGTAGGCAACCTTGACTCTTTTATGACTCGTGGACTTCAACTCCCAGAATTCCTGAGCCAGCCATGCTGAGGGGAAAGGGAGAGGTTTCCAAGCTGAGCCATGCTGGCTCAGGAATTCTGGGAGTCCACGAGTCATAAAAGAGCCAAGGTTGCCTACCCCTGGGTTAGGTTGTTGCTTGAATGTTTGAATGTATGAGATGACGAATCTAAACTAATGGAATGGAGACTTCTATTCATTCTGCGTGTGAATTTTAGGAACGTTCCTCCCCCCACCTGCCGACCTAAAATATCAAACAGGCAGTTTCGACTTAACGACCATTTCATTTGAAGTTACAACAGCACTGAAAAAAAGTGACTTAACAACCGATCCTCACACAATTGTCGCAGCGTCCCCACAGCTACAGTAGTGGCCAAAATTGTGGAAACCTTTTGGGAAAAGTGTATTTTTGAGGTTTGATGGCTAATAACACCACTTTTGGGGGGGAGTCGTACCATAAAATTATATATCAATGGAAAGATAATTTAATCAAGAATGTAATGCAACAAAGTCTGTTCAATTATCTGTACTGTATTCTATGAAAAGCTATAGCCAAATAACCAGAAAAAGGAAGCACAACTTGCTTAGGTTGTTATCAGGTAGCTTTCCTTCATCTGATGGTAGCCAATGAGCATGAGTGTTTAGAGAGCCAATCGGGTGTCATCTTGCTTTGGCAATGAGCCAATCAGATCACAGTAGGATTCACTTATTGACGTCATGTATTGAAGCCGAGAGGAGGACATTTGTCAGTGTGTTATGTGATCGCTATCAAGTTGGTTGGGTTTTTTGGTGTTCTTTCATTTAGTGAGCTTGTAAAACGTAATAAAATTAAAGTCATGGTGCAAAGAGTTGACTGGTTGCCCAGAAAGCGATGTAAAATAGCATTATTAAGTGAACAAGGCTACAGTTATAAAGAAATTAGAAGAAAAATGGGTGGAAACTTAACCAAAGGTGGCATTTCTACAGTACACTTTTCCCAAAAGGTTTCCACAATTTTGGCCACTACTGTATATGATCAAAATTTGGGCACTTGGCGACCAGAATTTATTTACGAAAGGTCACATGATCATCGGTTGCAGCTGGCTTCCGACAAGCAAAGTCAAAGCGGTAAGCCAGATTCACTTAATGACCAAGGCAAAAAAAAAAAAAAAAGGTCATAGAATTGGGTCTGACTCACTTAATGACTGCCTCATTCAGGGATGGAAGTTCCAGTCCCAATTGTGGTTGTAAGCCGAGAACTACCCATATTGTAAATATTAAGTTCTGAAAATGAGAGGCGGGTGGGCGTCGTGAGTAAAAGCACCCAGCTAGAAACCAGGAGACTGGGAGATCTAGTCCTGTCTTAACTGTGAAGTCAACTGTGTGACCTTGGCTCACAGTTTTCATTCTCAGTTCAAAGAAGAAGGCAGTGGTGGCAAAGCACTTCTGAAAATGTGGCCAGGCAGTTGTCAGAAGTCAAGATTGACTCAGATCCTTGGTGCTCTCTCAGCTTGGTGGGTTTTTTTTGCAGACATTTCATTACCCAACTAGGTAACATTCTTGATGATGATGATGATGATGACGCCCTGAAGACATTATCTGGTTGGGTAATGAAACGTCTGCAAAGAAACCACCAAGCTTAGAGAGCACCAAGAAACCCACAGTTCAAAGGCTAAAACATATGAAGAATGATTGCAGGCATTGGGTATGTCTAGTCTAGTGAAAAGGGGAGACATGATAGCAGTGTTCCAGTATTTGAGGGGCTGCCACAAAGAAGAGGGGGTCAAACTATTCTCCAAAGCGCCAGAAGGCAAGACAAGAACCAATGGATCAAAACTAACCAAGGAGAGAGGCAACCTAGAACTAAGGAGAGATTTCCTAATGCTGAGAACAATCAACCAGTGGAACCACTTGCCTTCAGAAGTTGTGGGTGGTCCCATCACTGGAGGCTTTTAAAAAGAGACCGGACAGCCACTTGTCTGAAATGGTATAGGGTCTCCTGCTCAAGCAGGGTATTGGACTGGAAGACCTCCCTGGTCCCTTCCAACTCTCTTATTCTATGTTCTAAATATTCTCTTCTGTTGGTATCTAGATTGATTGGAAGGCGCACACACTCAAAAGTTACAAAATTCAGAAAAGGATTGTCTTGAATGTACACTTCTTGCTCCCCGGATGAGCTCCCGGGTGTTTTCTGTTTTAAGAACCACAAACATATTCTCTCATCACAAACAGCGTGGATAATTGGCTGGAGAGCTCGGAGGTGTTGACAAGGAGTTAGCGTATAGAAAATTACATTTTATTGGGAAGCTTAAAGAGTCATTGGAATTTTTATCAGTGGTGTCAGACCTTTTAAGCGCACATGGCTAAAGCCAGTCACACTTGACAGCTGTGGGCAAACACTTATTTGAACACGATTTATGTGAGGTCCATATTGAATTTATTTATTTTTTTTAACCCACAGTTCTTAAATGAGGCCTGTAGATATGTAGAGCAAATTGCATGATGAAAAATCGCAGCTTTATCTCCTCAAGGGAGACACAGCGGGAGATGGTTCCTAAGAAAAGAGAGTGAGGAAGGGAGCTAAGCTCTGGAAATTTTTAAAGGGAAACATGAGATATTGAAAGAGGTTATTAGGAAAAAGAGATTGGTTCCCATTTTAATCTCCTCTTTCCTTCAAATCACATAAAGCAATCAGAATGGCCCAGACAAATATAGTTTATTTTTTTATCATGACTTAAGAAAATAGTAAAAAAATGTTGCTGGGAAAAAATAATGAAGATTTGCGCATCTTACTAGCGACATTTTTATATATATATATATATATAATGATTGAATTTTATCTAGATATGTATTAATATTAGGTTTTAGCTTGAGGGAAACAGAGAAGTAATGTTAAGGAATTATTGAATTATCGATATTGGTTTTTTTTGTTGTTTTTTTTGGATGATTAATCACCCTAACTTGTCTGTCTTCTGATGAATGAACCTCAACACCCAGAATTTTCAACAATGCCCTTCCTGGCTTGAGAATTCTGGAAGTTGAAGCCCATATAATAATAATAATAATAATAATAAAGTTGGAAGGGACCTTGGAGGTCATCGAGTCCAACCCCCTGCTCAGGCAGGAAACCCTATACCATTTCGGACATGTGGCTGTCCAGTCTCTTCTTAAAAACTTCCAGTGTTGGAACATTCACCGCTTCTGGAGGCAGGTTGTTCCACTGGTTAATTGTTCTAACTGTCAGGAAGTTTCTCCTCAGTTCCAGGTTGCTTCTTTCCTTGACTAGTTTCCATCCGTTGCTTCTTGTCCTGCCCTCAGGCGCCTTGGAGAATAGCTTGACTCCCTCTTCTTTGGGGCAACCCCTGAGATATTGGAATACTGCTATCATGTCACCCCTAGTCCTTCTTTTCATTAAACTAGACATACCCAATACCCAACTGGAGGGCATCCCAATTTAGAAAAGCTGCCCTAAATTTAGAGGGCGCAGTGGCTCAGCGGTTAAAGACACGGAGCTTGTCAGCTGGAAAGTTGACAGCTCAGGTTCAAGAGCCCGGCGCTACGCGACGGGGTGAGCTCCCGTTCCTGCCTCAGCTCCTGCCCACCTAGCAGTTCGAAAGCATGCAACTGCGAGTAAATCAATAGGCGCCATTTTGATGGGAAGGTATTGGTGCATTGTAACGTCATGCTGGCCACATGACTGCAAAAATGTCTTTGGACAACACTGGCTCCATCGGCTAGGAAACGGAGAAGAGCATTGCCACTAGAATTAGACACAATTGGACAGGGGAAACCTTTACCTTTCTTTTACCTGCTCTAAATTTGGTGGGGTTTTTTTGTTTTTGTATCCCACTATTATTATTTCTACAAATATTATACCCTGCATTTCTGTTAAGAGAGGGAGGGAAGGAGAGGACAGGGTTATGAAAAACTGTAAAAGAGAAGAAAAAAAACAAGGGCAAAAGTATAAATCATGATATTGGGGACAACAGGTGGTTCAGAGCTGAGAAAATACTTATAAAGTTGACCAGGCAGAGTTCCTTAAAAATGGGGAAACGGCTGCATATATATATATATATGGTTGCGCATCCTAAATCCTTTTTCGCCCACGATGAGCCTGCTATATGGGTACATCAGCAAGAACATGATGTGGCTTTAAGCATGCATTTATTTAATGTAATTTAAGACACCGTTCTTCTTCGCAGTCTTCCTCTTAAGGCACGTTGCTCCTGTGATGCATGCATATAATTGACTGGAATTGGCATGAATTGAACCTTTTCGGGATGGGAAGTGATGCTGAACAGATCCACAGCCTTGGGGTTCTGGGTTGGCTTGCTTTGACTTTCTTTTTCTTTTTTCCTTCATGCCTCGTATTTATCAGTTGCCAAATCATTTCAGCAACAACACTGGGAATCTAAGATAGAGTTGGCACAGTGCTAGAAATTGTGTTGGGAATAGTGGTTAGGGCTTGTCCAGAATGGGATAGGGCAGGGGTCTGCAACCTTGACAACTTTAAGACTTGTGGACTTCAGCTATGCTGGCTGAGGAATTCTGGGAGCTGAAGTCCACAAGTCTTAAAGTTGTCAAGGTTGCAGACCCCTGGTATAGGGTCTCCTGCTTGAGCAGGAGGTTAGAAGGAAGACCTCCAAGATCCCTTCCAATTCTGTTATTCTGTAATTCTCTATCATGTCTGCAGCTAATTTTTCCCAAGGTGGTCTGGCTACAATGAAAATCTCCCTGCTGTCATTGTGCCCTTCTGGAAATAGACATGGGTGCTTTAATAAGTTGCCTGTATTGCATTCCTCTATATTCTGAAGCACCACTTTCCAATGGATTCCAAAGATCTGCAGAGATCTTTCCTCTATTCGTTTGGCAGAAGCTATCCCCCCTGGCTAATCCTGCAGTCCTGATTTTTCACTGGTGGAGGTGATCCAAATAAGGGAATCAGACTTTTCTCTCAGAAGTGTTCGAAAGTCATTGGCTAACCTTTTCAGCATCAGTAAATGATTGCCCTTCCATAGGAGAAATCGGGACACCAACAAGGGGACATTATTGTGTTTTGACATCCGAAGATGTTGTCCCTTTGATCTACAGGAGTATGACCATCTCCATTGTCCTAAAGATGCTTCTTCAAGAGTCAACTGGACTTTCTTTGTTTTTCCTTGAAGATGTTTCGCTTGTCATCCAAGAAGCTTCTTCAGCTCTGAAATGAGAAGTGAAACGTCTTCAAGGAAAAAAAGCAAAGAAAGTCCAGTTGCCTCTTGAAAAAGCACCCTTGGGACAACCATGACCTGGATGACTGAGGACCTCCATAGACATCTCCATTGTAGTTTGTAAGCCCCCCCCCCCTTCTATGTTCCACCCACCTTGAAAGTAGACATGGCATTCTCCGTGTTTGGAAGAAAAAATAAATGTTTCAGCTTTCATCAAAAGAATCAAAAGCAGCGTTGAGAGTCGTAACTACAAAGGGCCTGGTGTTGCTTTTGCCTTGAATGAAGAGCTCTTGAGTGTGTTCTGAGCTTTTTTTAAAGCGTTTTTCGCTCTTTGAGGGTTTGAAGAGCAGCGATGTCTGAGCAGCGAAAAGGCATAGTTTTCCTACAGAATAAGGTTGAGTGTTCTGTAGCTTTTATAGCAAGATGACCCTGCCCCCTCATTTGTGAGATAGAGCATTAGTTACACAGTCTTTTTTTTCTATTCTAATTGGGAAGAAATGACAAGCCATTTTATATTGCGGGGGGGGGGGAATTAAGAGCATGTAGACAGGAATACTTTTATAGTCATCAGTCTCTCCTGATTCTCTTGCATGTGTTTCTATCTATCTATCTATCTATCTATCTATCTATCTATCTATCTATCTATCTATCTATCTATATCTATCTAATCTATCTATCTAATCTATCTATCTCTATCTATCTATCTAATCTATTTATCTATCTATCTAATCTATATCTATCATCTATCGATCTATCTATATCTATCTATCATCTATCTATCTATCATCTATCATCTGTCTGTCTATCATCTATCTATATCATCTATCGATCTATCTATATCTATCGATCTATCTATCATCTATCTATCTATCTATCTATCTATCTATCTATCTATCTATCTATCTATCTATCTATCTATCTATCCATCCATCCATCCATCCATCCATCCATCCATCCATCCATCCATCCATCCATCCATCCATCCATCCCAGGCAGAAAGACAGCCACAGGATTTCTTTCAATTATTCCTAGAACCATTAATGTCGTTAATTTGCACATATTTGCATATCTATTTTTTTTTTTAAGTTCATCCGGTTAATAATACATCCTATATAAAAATATTAATCGAAATAGCAAGGCAATTAACGAAACAAGGCACGATTTAGTGGGAGCTAAACGCTGATCCCTAGATTGATTCAGTTTCCCCCACAAAGCAAGTTGTTTTCATCCATCTGGAAATGAGGGAGCCATCAGAAAGAATAGTTGCTAAAACAAAAATTGCAAGTCCAAATTAGGCTGGATTTTCAGATGGGCAGTAAACCCCGTCCAGCTTCATTCAGATGTTTTGCATTACTGTTTATTGCCAAGGGAACAGACAGATTCAAGTTAATGCAGTCCCTTTAGGCCAGGATCCAAACTCTTCTTCTTCTTTGGGAGCAGAATCAGTTCAAGGAGGTTAACCGGAAGATTTAGCTGCTGTCACTAGATCCCAGACTAGATCCTACGCAGGGTTTTCCAAGCACTTAACAAAACAGTCAACAGATTACAGGTAGACTTGCAAGCATATGTTTAGTAACCACTCAGAGTTACAGCGGCATCGAAAAAAGGGAGCGATGACCATTTTTCACACTTACGACCATTTGCAGCATCCCAACGGTCACGTGATCAAAATTCAGCCGCTTGGCAAAACTGGCTCACCTTTATGACGGTCGCAGCGTCCCTGGGGGTCACGTGATCCCCCTTGGCAACCTTCTGACCAGCCAAGTCAATGGGGGAAACCAGACACACTTAACTACCGTGTTACTCACTTAACAATTGCAGCGGTTCACTTAACATCTGTGGCAAGGAAGGTCGCAAAAACGGGGCAAAATTCACTTAACAAGAGAAATTCTAGGCTCAACTGTGGTCATACGTCAAGGACCACCTGTACTTACATCCTCTTTCCATTCTTAGCATTGGAATAGCTTCTTTCACAAAAGGGGGGGGGGAAGCATACTTCCAATCAGTGGTGGGATTCAGCCGGTTCGCACCACTTCGGCAGAACCGGTAGCTAATTTTTTGTTGCCCAGGCCCAGAATGGACTTCCGGAAGCGGCATCCACACAGAGAACCGGTTGTTCCCCTATTTGAATCCCACCACTGCTTCCAATAGATGCAAATTAAATCAGTTTTGGATCCAGAATATTTCCCTTATCTTGTCCCCCAGTAAATAAGTCAGGATAAAACTTATAAATAATAAAGCCCTTTTTACATTCCTACCAAGAAGCTAATCAGCACACACACACCCCCCAGCCCCACAGTTAATAAGTGCAGAATCCGGATTCTTTTTAAGTACAGGATTGAGAATTTGAGGCAATGTTCTTGACTTCTCTTTGTAATCGAGTTCACTGAACTGATTTTCCAGCAGCTGCATTCCTTCCCTATTATCCAGGCAGGATACTCTTTCCTTTGCTTCGTTGATCATATCCTGGAAGTTTATACCGTGGGCTTCATAGTTACTCCTTCTTGCCATAGCTCAATATCGGTGAGAACCAGGCACGTAGGAGCAAAACTGCCCTATTTTCGTCCCGTCAAACTGCAGCACTAATTTGGCTTGCAGGTTCTTCAAGCGCCAGAACGGTTAGGACAAAACTCCATTTTTCTTCCCCAAATCTTGCAGCTAGGAGCCGAGATTTAATTTTTTCCCAGGGAAGCCATAGCAGTGATGTCATGATGCTACTGGAAGACGCAGGCTGAAATATTTGGACCATTTGGGGAAGGGTATAAGAAATAAAACCGATGCCACAAACCTCAAAGCGATTTAAGACACTCACGTTGCTAGATTCCTCGGGGGGGGGGGAAATAGGTTTGAGTTTTTAAGGGATGAAATGGGTGCCCGGAGCCTATCCCTTGACCCAGCCTCTCCCCTTGCCCACCCCTCAGAAAAGAAGGCAGAGGTGGCCAAAAAGATAGAGGCAGTTTTGTGAACAAATGTCCGGAATACTTTTTGCCTAAAGAAAAAAAACAACCAGGTGGCCAATTTGTTCTTGTTCTAGAGAGCAGTTGCTTTTATTGTACTACATTGTGATAGCCAGCCATTCATCCAGGATTTGCTTTGTGCTGAAGTTCTTCTTTGGCCTCTTCAAAGGAGGTGTAGTATAATAGTAGTAGAGCAGAGGTCCCCAGTCTTTCTAGGTTGGCGGCCCGGAGGGAGAGGCATGGGGCTACATGCGCGTGGGCAGCACAAACGGGGGCAGCGCGAGTGCGTGTGTGATGCTGGGGGCGGGGCTAGAGCCCATGTGATGCTGAGGGCGGGGCCAGTGCCCACGCGACACTGGAAGCGCGGCGGGCCTAGTGCATGCGCAACGCTCAGGGCAGCGCTAGTGCAAATGGGGAGTGCATGCACACACGTGCGCACACTGGCCAGCCATTCAAAAGGCAACAGTCGGGTAATGGGCCGCGGCCCACAGTTGGGGACCCTTGTAGTAGAGAGTATACCCAATCTACATATGAACAGCATAGAATTTAGAAGGCTATGATAGTTGGCAACATTGTGGGTTATTCCCTCTAATGCAGTGGTGGGCAAGTAAGCCCTTTACGATCCGTGCACTTGTCTGCCTCAAGAATTCTGGGAGTTAAAAGTCCACAGGTTGTAAAACAGGGATCTTCAAACTTGAGCCTTTTATGACTTGTGGACTTCAACTCCCAGAATTCCTCAGCGTGCCTGGCTGAGGAATTCTGGGAGTTGAAGTCCACAAGTCATAAAAGGCCCAAGTTTGAAGACCCCTGTTGTAAAGGGACCAGAATTGCCTACCCCCTCCTCTAGGGGTACTACACACCCTAGAGAAACATGGGTGACTAAGAATCACCTGAACTGCCGTTACAACGAACTCCTATACAACAAACTCACAGCTTTCCCCAGAAAGCTGACATGATCGGCAGCCCTGCCCTTTTGAGCGATTTCTGAAAATTTTTTCAGTTTTTCATTTTCATTACGAAGTTTCCTTATCTGGACCCGTCCAATTTCCTAAAAGCCGGCTTCGATGTGACGCTTTGTCAGATGCTAGTAGGAGATCTTATTTTAACCTAACGGCTTGCAAGGCCTCCCTCCGTTTTAGGTTGGGAGATGGAGGTTTTTCCAGAGAAGGCAGCAATCGTGCCTTTCATGATCAGGAAGGGAGAGAAAGAGGGGTCGAAATGAGTAAGGGGTGCTTTTCTCCACCCCTGTCTTTATTTCCACCTAGAGACAGTTCATCAAAATCGTTGGTCAAATCGCAGCTGCTAAGGGAAGGGAATCGTTTCTGGCAGGAACCCCCCCCCCCTTAATCTGTTCTGGATAGATAATTACTGACAGAGGGATTTAATAATTATTAGAATCCCTGCCTGCTGTTTTCACATTTTCTCCTTCAAACATCTGTAAAGTCCGTTACCTGTCACAAGAATAAAGAGCACCTCGGCCTATGACCACAATTGAGCCCATCACTTCTGTTGCTAAGAGAGACAGCTGTTCAGTGAATTTTGCCCTATTTTACGACCTTTCTTGTCACGGTTGCTAAGTAAATCACTGCAGTTTTTAAAGTAGTAAATCTGGTTGTTAGTTGAATCTGACTTCCCCATTGACTTAGCTTGACAAAAGGGCACAAAATAGGATCACATGACCGCAGGACATTGCAACTGTCCTAAGTACATGTCAGTTGCCGTTTTTGAGTGCCTGTGGGGGGTTCTCATTCATGCAGGTAATGGTGGTCCCAAAGGTGCTTTTATTTTAAAGACAAGATTTTTTCTTTTAAGACTTTTTGCTTCTCACCCAAGAAGCTTCTTCAGTTCTGAATGTTTGAATGTCTTAAGGAAAAATCAGGAAGGCCGGTTGTCTTTAAAATCAGACATTATTTCTGAATATAATGTGAATGCAGCCTTTCTGTGTTGTTTAGCTGACTAGCAAGATCCCTTCTTTCTGTCTGAATCTGTCAAATGGCTGAGATTATTATTAGAAATCAGTTTCTTTGTACAATTCATCCCTTTTCTGTGGAAACAAAGCGACTGCAGAGGCGAGAGCTTTAGAATAGCCATCCTCTAGCGGTGGAAATCTCTCTTCCTTTCTTGGTTCATCTATCATGTTTAAAGATTATTTTTAAAGAAAGCAAGTTAAGACCATCCTTTTCCAGAACAGCCATCCGTTTTAGATTAGTAATATTTTAGACCGCTCAGGGAGTAGTCATTCGTTTAGTGACTGTTCAAAGTTACAACGGCACTGAAAAAAAGTGACTTATGACTATTTTTCACACTTATTGGCCATTGCGGCATCCCCATGGTCATGTGATCAAAATTCAGAGACTCGACTCGTATTTATGACGGTCGCAGCGTCCCCCGGGGGTCACACGATCCCCTTTTGCAATCTTTCGTCAAGCAAAGTCAGTGGGGAAGCCAGATTCACTTAAAACAACCGTGTGACTAACTTAACAACTGCAGTGATTCACTTAACAACTGTGGCAAGCAAGGTCATAAAATTGGGCAGAATTCACTTAACGAATGTCTCGCTTAGCAACAGAAATTTTGGGCTCAGTTGTGGTCATAAGTTGAGGACTACCTCTGCTTAGTTTATACAGCCCAAGTCTCTTTCGCCGGCATTTAACGCTGTCCTTAGCGTCACTCCACACCAGGTTTCCAGCACTACAATACAGATGTAGCTTGTTTCAGAGCAGTGTGCAAAACTCAGTCCAGCTGTTTTATTGACTCTATGAGTAGCCTGTTTTTAAAATATTACAATACAAGGTTAAGTTTGAAAACAGCCCAGAAGGGAAAAGGGGGGCAAGGAAGTCAGGAACAAAAGAAAAGAGTCCTCGTAGCAATTTTTTAATTTTGTTTTTATTTATTTACTTTTTGCCAGTTTGGTCTTGTGCTTGAAGCATCAGGCTAGACCAGGGGTAGGCAACCTTGGCTCTTTTATGACTCGTGGACTTCAACTCCCAGAATTCCTGAGCCAGTCGTGCTGAGGGGAAAGGGAGAGGTTTCCAAGCTGAGCCATGCTGGCTCAGGAATTCTGGGAGTTGAAGTCCACAAGTCATAAAAGAGCCAAGGTTGCCTACCCCTGGGCTAGACGCTGGGAGGCTGTGAGTTCTAGTCCTGCCTTGGGCATGAAGCCAGCTGGATAACTTCAAGCCAGTCACTGTCTCTCAGCCCTACAAAGGAGACAATGGCAAACCACTTCTGAAAATCCTTGCCAAGGAAACTGCAGGGGCCAGGCATTAGGAGTCAAAAGGCACAAAACAAACCCAATATTTTTCCTGCAGCTCATATGTCCTGGTAGGCAAGATTCTCCAAAGCACCTGAGAGCAAGGCAAAAAGTAACAGATGGAAGCGTAACGAAGAGAGAAGCAACCTAGAACTAAGGAGAAAGTCCCTGACAATAAGAGCAGTTAATCAGTGGAACGGCTTGGCTTCAGAAGTTGTGAGTGCTCCATCACTGGAGGTTTTCAAGAAGAGAATTAGACAGTCATCTGTTCAGAATAGTGCAGGATCTCCTGCTTGGGCAGAGGATTTGACCTCCAAGATTTCTTCTCGTCCCAATACAATACATTTTGCCTGACTCTCCTTTGGTGCTAGCATTGCCTGGGAAAACATGGTGTGGATATAAGCGGCAAGCTTCACGCTAGGCCAGGGGTAGGCAACCTTGGCTCTTTTATGACTCGTGGACTTCAACTCCCAGAATTCCTGAGCCAGCATGGCTCAGCTTGGAAACCTCTCCCTTTCCCCTCAGCGTGGCTGGTTCAGGAATTCTGGGAGTTGAAGTCCACGAGTCATAAAAGAGCTAAGGTTGCCTACCCTTGCGCTAGGCCCAGCAATACATCTCAAGTTTCCAGACACCTAACCTATATTCAGAAACCAGCTTCTTGCCAAAATACTCCCAGATATGACAAGATTAGTTTCTTTATTGCAAGAATAGAGCAACACACACACACAAAGATTTGTCACTCTAGCGCACACAGCAATCAAAGCCTATATATATATATGATCCGTGTGCCAGAATTAAAATTCTAGGCTTTTTTTTTTTTTTCCCTTCCACATTTCCACATCAACAATTAAGTGACCAAGGCTGTGGGTGGAAGACAGCTACATTATGACATAGTGATTTTCTTGAGCCTGGGAACTGCAAGTTCCTGTCTCACCAGCTTCATTTCTATCCCTAACCCTGCAATTGTGAGAACTTGTTACCCATCTGACATATTACTGCTGGCTGTTGTTAACAGCCAACTTCCTGGTGTTATTTCTCCCTTGCAGACTGCAAGGGACTGGTCCCCAGAAATAGCCATCAATTCTTGCTTATTCATTCTTCTATGTCAGAGCCCTGCATTTAGGAAGCTGAGTTCAGAACATAACTTAAGTGCACTATAACTTAGGAGTCTCAAGAGTTTAGAAGCCGTTTGATTTTTTTCCTAGTGACATGAAGGTGGATATATTTTACATCTTGAACTACACCTAGGTGTGGTAAGGAGGTGTTGAATACTCTTGAGCCTCGTAGTTCTGGGACATAGGCTCCACCTAGCCAGCCAAGTAGCTGCAGAAAAGGGTTGGGGAGGGATTTCTATAGAAATGCCCAGAGGGTTGGACTAGAAGACCTCCGAGGTCCCTTACAGCCTTATGATTCTCTGAACTTCTATGAGCTGCTATCTCATCTACTGCTTTATCATTCAACATAGTTAATATAATAGTTGGCATTTATTTGCAAGCTGAGTACCAATTGGTCTTTAGTCTCTAATACAGGTAGTCCTCAACTTAACGACAATTGGGGCCAAAATTTCGGCAACTAAGCGAGACATTTATTAACTGAGTTTTGCCCCATTTTGCGACCTTTCTTGCCACTGTTGTTAAGTGAACGATTGCAGTTGTCAGATTAGTGACACAATTGTGAACCTGGCTTCCACGTTGATTTTGCTTGTCCGATGGTCACAAAAGGGGGATCACGTGGGCCCAGGGCACCATAATTGTCAGAAACACTTGCCAGTGGCCAAGCATCCAAATTTTGATCATATGACCGTGGGGATGCCGAAGCGGTCGTAAGTGTGAAAAACAGTCACAAGTCCCCTTTTTAGTGCCATTGTAACTTCGAACGGTCATTAAAGAAACAGGTGTAAGTCAAGGACTACCGGTAGGAGACTGCTTTGATGAGTTTTCTGAACCAGTTTTGGAAAAGGCATGCCTTTTCTAGAGCGATTGAGAAAAAAGCCGAAGGTTCATATCTAAGGAAGAATCTTACATATGTTAGTTAGCATGATCAAAAGTGTAGATGCTTTGGGTTTTCTTTTGATCCAGAGGATCTATCCTATTTTCATTCCCCTCGATCTAGGCACATCCACATGTAACTTCTTTGAATCACCCACCAGGCAGTTTTTATTAAAAATAAAAACAACTGGGGCCTTCCTTTAAAAAAAAAAAAAAATGAAAAGCACCATTAGCCCAAAGTTATTTGTACCAGTTGCATTTGAATCTCTCCAGCAGTGCCTCTAGAGAAAAACTCACAAAAATCTTCCTTTCGTGCTTCATATAGCGGTATGTCTGGGGGTCCAGCATTTGAATGTGTCTCTCTTAACAGCTGGGTTAGTCAAGAGTGCAGTTTGCCACAAGAGCTCAGGGGGAGAATTTAAAAAAAAAACCACAAAAAACCACCCTTTCCTAAGTGTCTGGATCCACTGATTTCTCCTGGCTTCTTGAAATAAAGTTAACCTTGTCGTTGTGTTTGTAAGTAATCTCTAATCCTGTGACCAGCTGCTTCTCCCCAGCCTTGAATTCAGCGGCTTCAGCCTATGTATCACATGCTGAATGTCATCACTTTTGACAGGAGAAGTGGAGCAGATAACAGTTTGCAAGCGAGGCTTTAGATTTGAGCTTCTATGACAGGCGCCTTCAAACTTGGCCCTTTTTATGACTTGTGAACTTCAACTCCCAGAATTGCTCAGCCAGGGTGCCTGGCTGAGGAATTCTGGGAGTTGAAGTCCACAAGTCATAAAAGGGCCAAGTTTGAAGACCCCTGTTCCATGAGGACCACAAGAGGCTTTAAATGGTTCCATTCCTCTCCCCAAAACCCTCTAGATGTGCTTGTCCTGAACTGTCCTTTAGGCTAAACTGAAGTGGTTTTAAAGAAAATTTTTAAAAAAACAGAAACCTACAAGGAAGGGAAAAGAAATCCGGTCGAATAATAACCATGCAAAATTGGGAGTTTTATATTTCTAACAATCTTTTGTTTTCTTTTCTTCTTATTATTTTTTTTTAATGTACTAATAAAACTGCCGGTTTCTTTCAGGTGGGTGTACATGGCATTAGAATAGAATTCATCAACGAAAAAGGATCAAAACGCACGGCCACCTACTTACCCGAGGTTGCAAAGGAGCAAGGTCATTGTTGCGTTTTATCTCATATGATCTGGTGAAGAATTTAAACATGCCTAGGAACTTATAATGCAGTGTTTGACCTTGCCCTGATGTCAGATGATGGAGCAGTCCTTTAATTGTAAGGGATGACTCTTCTTTTAAATGCCACTTACACACTTGTAGAAAGCAGATCCCTAGGTTCAGAGTGCTTCCCTAGATTGCAGGGATCCAGACATACTAACAAAGCAGCAGTGGGGCCAAACAGTGGTGAGAGATAGTGGGAAAAATCATCCATCCAGATAGAAAACTCCAGACACCAGCCACGCTGGAAGCTCTTTTAAAAGGGCACTGCCACCATTTATGAAAGCATTTTATTTTACCCAACTGCTCCAGGACACTGTTCTGACTCAAAATTGTTTTTTCAAGAGGCAACTGGACTTTTCTTTTCTTTGAAGACTGTTTTGCTTCTCATGGAGGAATCTTCTTCTTTTCTGACTGAGTAGTGGGAGGGAATAGAAGGATTTATATTCCTTGCGGTCATCTGATCATTAACACACACTCTAAGAGTTGTTGAGACCACTTGTGGTTTATCTATGCCCTCAGGGTCACCCTGAATCAGAGTGCAAATGGGTGTGAAATCTTGGAACCGCTGAAAGGACTTGTGTTGTACACAGGAGAGAGGTGGTGTCATATGCCTCCCCTTCTGTTGAGAGGGGGCTGCTCAATTTACCCTCTGATTCAGGTGACCCTGAGGGTACAAATAAACCCCCAAGTGGCCTCAAGAACTCTCAGAGAGAATGCTAACAACCAGATGACCTCAAGGAATATAAATACTATTCCCTCCCACCATTGTCAGAACACGAAGAAGCCTCTTGGATGAGAAGCAAAACTTCTTCAAGGAAAAACAAAGTCCAGTTGCCTCTTGAAAAATCACCTTTGGGACAACCAGGACCTGGAAGACCGAGAATCTCCGTAGACTCTTCTGACATTCCTTTTAGATACACCCCTAAGATAGGTTATTGAGATCATTCTCTGAAAAAAGGGCATCACCCAAGTCAAAGAAATGGAATTGGCCCTATCAGGTGTAATCTCGGTCCTAAAATTGACCTCAGGTTCTTTGAAGTATCCCTAAGTCCCCTTTAAGGGATGTAAAGAGCCATCATAAAAACGGAGGAAGGACTGACACCATGGACACTGCCTAAACCCCAAGTCTCCAACCGAAAGCTACCATTAGCCAACATTTTCCATGGTCACAGTTCAGAGAGTGACACCTGGTTTCATTTCGGAGTTTTAAGTGCTAGTAAAATGTTCACTGGTAGCAAATTGGATTTTTTTTTTAAAAAATGACTAGATGTTATATATTTGTCAGGTTTTCTGGGCTGTGAAAACGCCGGATCAACTGCTTATAATTTGGGAAAGTTGCATGGATGTTATTATTATTGATACAATATCTATGTAATAGACAAAGTTGCAGGTAGTCCTCGACTTAATGACCACAATTGGGCCCAAAATTCCCATTGCTAAGCGAGACAGTTGCTGTCAGGGGACCTGACAGTTGTTAAGTGTGCGCTGCCCCATTTTACAACCTTTCTTGCCGCGGTTGTTAAGTGAATCACTGCAGTTGTTAAGTTAGCAACACGCTTGGTTAAGTGAATCTGATTTCCTCACAAAAGGGGATCACATGATCCCGGGACACGGCAACTGTCATAAGTACATGCCAGTTGCCAAGTGTCTGAATTTTGATCACGTGACCATGGGGATGCCGCAGTATGAAAAAGTCATAAGCCACTTTTTTTTCAGTGCCGCCGTAACTTTAAACGGTCACTAAATGAATTGTAAGTCGAGGACTACCTGTAGCTAATCCTGATTGCGTTGCCATTGCTCTCAAAACTTTCTGACAGGCAGGAACCAAGCAACAGTTGTGTTGGGTTGCCTGGCCCGAAGGTCATCTCCTTTGATAAAACATAATATTTGACCTTTGTGCTACAAAATGGATTTCATTTCAAGGGTCTTTCATATTGGCTTGTTCTAAACTATACTGATTTGGAATATCGATTGGAATATAAATAACAAAAGAGAAGACAACAATCTACCTTTGATTCTTCCTCCCTTCTGTTATTCCAGAAAAAGGGTCAAGAAATCTTAAATAGCAACAAGATTTCCCAGTGAACATCATGGCTGATTGAATATTCAGAAGCGTTCTGGTAGCCCCTTTTCCGATTAACAAGTTTTATTAAAAGACATGTCAGTTTCAAAAGAGGCTAGCAGAATTGCTACTGTACACTAACATAGCAGTTGTCCTACTAAATCTGCAACACCCTGCACTATGGATGATTAAGAATTACTCATTTAGATTTTCCTACACGCAATTGGGTCCCCAAACGTGGCCTTGGTGTGCTACAGAACTGTTGGGACGCCAGGTTCCATCATCCCCACTGAGCCCCAGATTAGGGATTAGCCATTGTGTTACACTGGTTCTCATAACTGAACACAACACTGATAATAAGTTAACATTGTTTATTTGGGATTATTCCTAGTCCTGTGTTCTTTTGGAAATGTTCAGCTTTAACCAGCTTACCTGCGGGAATTCTCCCTAGAAGTACAAATCTCCAGGCAATTTGTATTCTTTGCAATCGGTTAAACCTTTTGCAAAGCTTTCAGCGCTGATTTTCTTTGTGTGTTCTCTTCTAATTCAACAGGCTGGGACCATATTCAGACCATAGATTCCTTATTGAGGAAAGGAGGTTATAAGGCTCCAATCACAAACGATTTCAGGAAAACAATAAAACTGACCAGGTAAGAAGTCCTATCCTATGTTTTGCTGGGGTTCTGCGCAGGATCTTAGCTGCTCCTAGCCCTCCACCCTTCTGGATGGAGAGCTGTGATGTCATTCCTGGGATCTGTTGAAGCCCCTCTCCCAGCTTAGAAGATACGGCCCCAAATGTTCCTATCATCACCGGGATCACTTTGGCCTTGACTATCCACATCCACTCCAGTTCTGTCTTCTCCATGGTGGTTCCTTCCCTATGGAACATCATCCCAGCAAAAATTAAGATTGGCCCGGCTTTGACACTAAGGCCCTGAAAACCTGGTTTGGCCAGCGGGTCTGGAGACCTCAAAGTGATACCAAGCCCATCAAGTGGTTTGTTTGATTGTTGTTGATGGGATGGGGGTGGGGGGGATTGTTATTGAGTTTGTATTGGGGTTTTACTTCTGTAAATCGCCCAGAGTCACCATGAGTGAGTTGGGCAACCACATAAAGTTTCTTAATAAGTAAATCATGTGAAAGTTGAAGCCTGGGCAGAGATGAGTTTGGGAAGTTATATCTTAACCAAGTAGGTTCTCCTAGCCTTAATTCTGTTGAATTTTTCTTGTTCTTCTGGTTCTCTTTTAATGCTTAAACCAGGCGTGTCTAATCCACAAGCTTTATGCGGGCCTGGACAGCTAGTAATGCCGCCCTACAAGATATAATAAAAACCATTTGTTATTTATATACATTAACTATATTAAATATTTTCTATGCGACCCAAGACAATTCCTCTTCACTCAGTGGGTCCTAGGCCAGCCAAAGTTGGACGCCCATGTCTTAAACCTGAACAGAATAATGGAGCTGGAAGGGGGGGAGGGGGCTTGGAGTCTTCTAGTCCAAGCCCCTTCTCAAGCAGGAGACCCTGCCATTCCAAACATTTCAGCTGCTTCTTTAACCGTTTTTTTTTTGCTGTTTTAGCAAATAGCAATAGCACTAGACTTATATACTGTCCCATAGTGCTTTACAGTACTCTCTGGGCGGTTTACAGAATCAGCTTATTGCCCCCAACGATCTGGGTCCTCATTTTACCAACTTCGGAAGGGTGGAAGGCTGAGTCAAGCTTGAGCCGGTCAGGATCGAACTTCCTGGCTGTGGGCAGAGTCAGCCTGCAATTCTGCATTCTAACCATTGCACCACCAGAGCATGATAGATAGATAGATAGATAGACAGACAGACAGACAGACAGACAGACAGAGCACTTATATATGCTTCAAAGTGCTTTGCACTCCTCTCTTAAGCGGGGTTTAGAGTCAGCAAGTTGCCCCAAACAATCTGGGTCCTCATTTTGCCGACCTGAAGGATGGAAGGCTGAGTCAATCTTGAGCCGGTTAGACTCGAACTCCTGGTAGTGGGCAGAGTTAGCCTGCAATATTGCATTCTAATCATTGTGTCACCAAAGGCTTTGGGGGAATTAAACATGTCTCTCTTTTTTTTTTCCTTTCACTCCTCCCCCGCCCCTCTCTCTTTTCCCCTTTCTCTCCCCGCTTTTCTTTTAGGTATCGTAGTGAGAAGATGACCGTGAGCTACACAGAATACCTTGCCCACCGTCAGCATCACCACTTCCAAAACGGCATCGGGCACACCCTTCCCCCCTACAACCATTATTCCTGACACAGAGCCGTATGACCAGTCTCTGGACTTTTCTGCAAACCTCTTCCCAGGAGAACCCCCGCCTTCCTGGTCTAGCTATCTCTATTACTGTACCATTTTATGATGATAATTTCCGTTGCCATGTTGACGCTTCTCCGTGGCAGGTTAAGCTCACCATGGCAACGGGTGGAAACGCTGCATCGTTACAAAGAACCCCTTTGCTCTCTTCTCCCCCCCCCCCTCTTCTTTTTTTTTTTTTTTAAATGAGTCACTGTGGGTTGGTTGGGTTTTCTTTTCTTTTTTTGTTATGTCAACATAAAAAAAAAACCGAGGTTCTTTTTTTAAAAAAAAGAATAACATTTTAAAGTTCTATTTCATTTATCACTCAGTTGTATCCATCACCTTTTTCTGTAAAACTGTGGATGGAAGGAAAGTAGGCAAATGTGTCAGGTTGGAGAAAAATGAAATACAACAGTCTGCTCTTAAAATCATAAAATACTGGATCCCAGGTCAGAAGCAAGATAAAAGATTGCCTTGACTAGGATGAGCTATCAGATAAAAATGGTTAAGAGACTACGCGAACCTCTGATTCCTGGTCTGATTGGCCGAGACAAGTCAGTGATAAGCCAAATTAATTACGATGAGAAAGTGTGCTTTCGTTTTATACCAGGGGTGTCCAACCTTGGTGACTTTTAAGACTTGTGGGACTTCAGCTCCCAGAATTCCCCAGCCAGCATGGACTTCAACTCCCAGTATTCCCCAGCCAGCATGAGTAGCTTGGGGAATTCTGGGAGTTGAAGTCCACAAGTCTTAAAAGTCAGCAAGGTTGGACACCCCTGGTTGAGACATAATCATAGCCAAGACTTTCATCACAGACCCAGATTGAGTTCCTGGTTCGAATCCTTTCGAATTGCCCATTCAAATCACTGGAACTAAAAGCTGGCAGATGAATAGTCTGTCTCTCCCCACTCACAGTTCCTAAACCTGACTTCCTTCTTCCAAGCTCTTTCCTTCATCAGCAAGTTGACGAACAGCACCAGTCAGGCTCACTCCAAGATTCTCTTTAACTTCCCAGATGTTTCTTGCCGGTTCTAATCAGGAGGATTAGCTTGAAGAAGCTGCTGTGTTAGGAAGCCGGCAGATTTTAATATTAGTGCCTTAGGGGACACAAGTTTTGGGAAGGAAGGCAAGGCAGCAGAAGCACAAGAGGAGGTAACTATTCCAAATTCTAAACTTTCCAGACGGGTGAAAAATGTTCTTTGGAGAGCAGGATCCCACTTCTGTCTCCTACCTTACAAGGCTTGCCCCTGTACAAATTAGCCCTTCGTAGTGGCACAATTCTGGGTGCTTTTGTTGATGAAATGAAGGCCAAACTAGGTGCACTCAAACCTCTGCAAGGTCAAAGAAAAAGAAAAGCCCAGCTATTTTTTTTTTTTTTTTTTAGAAAAATCCTAAAGGTTTAATCATTTTAAATTGAAAATCCAATCGCGGTTACCTTTTTTACGAAGCTGCAATGCAGCGCTAGAAGTCTATTTGGATAGTAGTCATAGGAAAGTGTACCAAGCTAGCAGAATCGGAATTGTTACCATCTCCGGGTTGACACAGCAGAGAGAGCTTATCCTAACCGACCTTGAATTCTGAGAAGGACTTTCAGGTGCTTCCTGAACTCGTACAAACTTCAATGAAACGGATCTTGGTGATCTATTTCAGAGATCCTCCCTGGTAATTAGAAGAACATCTTGGAGGAGGCAGACACCATTTTGGCAGAAGTCCTCTCCTATTTCATCTGATTTAGGGATGCAATCTTAATAAACATAGACTGCCACAATAACCAACCGGGAGCCGTATCCCAGGCCCTGAAAAACACTTTTGAAAGAATTGACTATGATCCCAGCTGGGGAAGGGAGCAGAAAGCCGTTTCCTCACAGTCTTTCCTTCGATCCACAGTATTTTAACGTCCGAATATTAACTTTCTGTTTCGATGCCTTAATTTTCAAATAAGCAAAAATTCTGAAAAAAAAGAAAAAAGGGCAACAGATGAGGAGAACCCATCGGCGCTTTGTTTGAAGTTCTTGGGGTGTCTTTCCTATCGGGAGGGTGGAAAAAGGGGTTCGTTTTTTATGTGAAAAGTATTGTCGGTTGCTGTCTAATTGCAACTTTCCCTGTTTTGCCTTGAAAGGGAAACTTGAGCACAAGTTAAAACAAAAATTTCTCTGCTGCAAGCATTTGGAATATTCTACCATAGCCACCCAACACACAAACCAACACACAAACACACACACACAAACAAAAACACACAGAGCCATCTTTCTCATTACAGTTCATGCTTCTGGGTGAGCTCAATGTTAAAAAAGTTTTTTTTAAAAAAAAAAAGAAAAGAAAAAAGATCTATTATATATATATATTAAAAAATATATATGTGTATTTAAAGGTGCTAATCATCTTAAGCAGGTCACGTGACTGGTCATGCGGACTCTAGAATCATATCAGATTTTTTTTAGAAAAAAAAAAAATCCTCAATATATGCAGATGTTATACAGAATTTCTTACCAGTGTAATAATGATATACTGATTTAAATAAAATAATCCTGCAGGGTTTGAAGGAAGAGGTCAGCAATACTTCCCACCGTGGCTTGGAGGAGGAACAAAACAAAAACAAAAAAGATCCATCTTGTCAGCATAATGCACAATATTTTTTTTATTTTATTTTCTCTCGTTTTGGGTGTCTCCATATAGCTATTGCTTTGGGAACTTAAATCAAAAACAACAGCTGTTGTTCAAAGGGTTGAACAAACTGGAAAGGTGTGCTTTAAAAAAAAAACGAAAACCAAAAAAACCTCCAGACTCTTTTGAACCTGTTGTAAATCTATATATATATATATGTTTTGTTTTGAGAGCTACTCCTGGAATCTTGCAAGGCTGGCGAGACGCACCAGCGATAACCTTGGACGCATCGGTGGTGATCCGTTGGCTTCAGTGGCACCTGCTTTTATTCTTTCCTGGTTGTCTTTCTTGGGTCAGGGAAGGGCTGGCCGCGCAAAGGGGCTACTGTTCCTTACGGCTGGGGTCTTCAACCTTGGCAACATTATGACTTCTGGACTCTCAGAATCCTGGGAGCTGAAGTCCACAAGTCGTCAAGTTGCCAAGGTCGGAGACCCCTGCCTTACTCAATCGCCCCAACCGTGTTGCCCCTCCTTAGGCATTCGCCCAGACCAGGGGTAGGCAACCTTGGCTCTTTTATGACTCGTGGACTTCAACTCCCAGAATTCCTGAGCCAGCATGGCTCAGCTTGGAAACCTCTCTGTTTCCCCTCAGCACGTCTGGCTCAGGAATTCTGGGAGTTGAAGTCCACGAGTCATAAAAGAGCCAAGGTGGCCTACCCCTGGCCCAGACCCAAAGTGGCTTTTGCGGTTCCTCCTCAGTCTTCAAAGCCGCGTCCGTTTCCAACCTCTCCTGAGTTTCTTCGGGGTCACTGAGCCATAGATCAGTGTTGTTTAGGAAAGCGGTTGCGTTTTTCTTGCCTTATTTCATTCCAAAAACAAAATCAAAAAAGGCGGTTTAGTTTTAGCTTTAAACGTTTTTCTTTCTTACACCCGTGCGGTGAAGGACAGTTTGGGAACGAACGCCCGGCTGAAGCTAAGAGAGAGGAGATGGTGGGGCCACCGTTCCGTCCAGGAGAGATGCGGGTGCTGCGGTGTGCGTCGCTGTCACGCCATCTTCGCTCTGGGGTTGGGCATGGACCCCCGCGAGGAAGGAAGCACCCCGTGCTGATGTGGCGTCAGCCGGGGGCACCTGGCCCACCACCCACCCCCATTTCACGTTAATGATCTCAACCTCTTGACGTATCTTCAACTTGTCTGGGTTCTTGAAACTGTCTGGAGTAGCCGACATTTTGTGTGTTGGACTGAACCAAAGACACCTCCAGCCAAGCCTCAATGCTGCTTCTTAAAATGTCTGCCTTCCGATCCTTCAAAGTCTCTGCAGGATGCAAATGGGTTAACTTTTTTATTTTTGTACAGTTTCTAACTGATTTTTTGCTAGTGATGTTAAAATTAAGTTTTGAGGATCCGCCGCGGCTCCTCCGATGAATTTAAAACTGGTGACTTTTATGTTTAAATAAAATAATATAGAAACCCGACATGTGCCTCTCAGATTCTAAGGGTTTCTGGTTACACTTCTTAAGACCAGCAATGATTCTTTATATACAAAGATATGTGTTTTTTTTTCCTTGTTTCTTTTTTAATTATTACTGTTTCAGAAGGAAAGGAACTTCCTTCTGCTCTGAAGCCGGTGGCCGCACACTGGTACATAAATGCACTGAGTTAAAAAGAGAAAAAAAAAAAAAACCTTTTGTAACAACTTATGACTGTTTTTGTATATCAAAGCTGATTCTTTCCAAAAGATTTGGATCTAGTTTCTAAGTTATTTTAGTGTTTTATATGTTACAAGAATTAATTGTTCACCAGCATAACTAGTTATCTTCAATGGAAAAAGTGACATAGGTGGGCAGACGATCTACCTGGCGTAGCTCGGAAGCCCCTCCCCCTTCTTTTCCTTTGACTATTGATTACAATATGATCACAGATTACCACAAACCTCCTTCCATTAAGACTAGATTCTTCTTATTTCCATGTTTAATTTGCTATTAGTGTGAAGAAACTGTTGATTTAAAAAAAAAACGGGCATTTTATAAGTATGGCTTAAAGGTAAAAATGAGGAAAAAGCAAAAAAAATAAACTACTTTAGAAGGTAATTTGTGGGTCTGTGAGATATGGCTGTGGAAAGATATTGTAGTAGTTTTAACACTATTGTTATTACCTTTTAAATCATTTACCCAATAAAATGAGGAAAAATCGCCGCTGCTTGTATTAATGGTTTCCTTGCACTTTGATGCCTTTCCTTAAGTTTTAGATCCGGTTGAGTTCAACCAGAAGGATCTAGAAAAGCCCCACCACCACCCCTTAGAGGCTAGAGAGATTTGAAATAAACTTTAGAAAAGTTTTACAGGTAGTCCTTGACTTATAACAGTTCACTTAGTGACCGTTCAGAATTACAACCGCACTGAAAAAAGTGACTTGGATCAGAGGAGACGTATCTGCATAAAAGTGGGCAGAATGAAAAGAAACTGGTTGTGCATTCTGAAGGAGGTTGTTGAATTTAAGAAATAACAGTAGACGTCTTTCTAAAAGGTTAGGTTCTTTGGAATACATAGAGGATATTAAGGTTGGAAGGGACCTTGGAGGTCTTCTAGTCCAGCCCGCTGCTCACAGCAGGAGATCCTCTACTGAAGCTGGCCAGAAAGTCTGATTTGCCCAGCCATCCACCGTGAAGAAGTTAGCACCAAGGGATTAAATACCAAGTTAACAACCGTTGGTATAAAATATTTATCTCTCTGAAACAAAACATAAGCAGTTTTTTTTCACAAACATTTTATTTTGAGATAGAAAAAAAAAACATTTGAGACAAACTCTACATAGCCGTAAACCCAAATACACAATTTTGTTGGAAAATGACTTTTACATTTTAAAAAAAAATCAGTATTTTTTTTTTGTTTTTAAAAAATATCTTAATAAAATGATCTTAGTGGGTGATTCTATTTTTAATTCCCCAAAAGTGGAAATAACTGTACTTTAACTATCCCTTGATAGGCAGAATGAGCTAAAACTCTTAACATTTGAAGGCTATTTGACTAGGAAAATAAGAAAAGATCGTATGGCCACGAAGAACAAGGTCATTTTTGTTTTTTGCCAAGCTGCCAACTGAACTAAGACACTAGAAGAAAAGGACCATTTCAGATAGCTGCAGCAACGTCAGTAAACTTCCAGTTTCCCAGATTTGCAAACATCTTGGGTGTTCGTGAGAACCACGCGTTTAACTAAAATTACAGCAATTCGAGAAACTTCCAGCCTTGAGGACCCACAAAAAGTCCTTTGACGAGGTCCTGCTTTGGAAAATAAATCTTAAAAAAAATAAAATAACACTTGCATCATGAGAAGTTCAACAGCGGTATATCTCATCCCATTGCACAATCTCGGGTGTAGATAAAACCAGCACTAATCTGACGTACATTGAGTGTTTGGTGCCTTTTGGCTATGAGAGAAGAACTCATTTCTGAGGTGTTTTTTTTTTTATTATTATTTTTCCCAAAGCACACTCGATTTCCATGATGAGAAAGTTATCAAAACCCTGACGCAGGCCACAAAAAGGGGCAGCTTCACTGAGGTACTCGACGTTAAAAAGTGCACACATGCCTATCGCCCTGGTTTGTGATGGCCCCCAAAAGACAACGTCTTAACTAGAGTTCCAGAAAGTTCTACAGCCATAAATGGAGACCATGGGCAACCTTGGCCTCAACGATCACACGAGACGTTAAAAACAAAAGGAAAGCAACTCCAAAAAAGAATTCCATACCCGGTAGATAGAAACAACTTAGATTCTTCCAAGACTTTATGAAAAGAGAAAGTGATGGGGATGGGGATGCTAAGGGAGAGGACCAAAGCATTCCAAGGCTGTGTCTTTGGCCACCATGACAATCTGCTGGCGGCTATTTTCAAGCCTCTTTCCAGGATTCTCTGAGCCAACCCTTCATTCAAAGAATTTGGCCAACGAAAGCTGCCAGGTATCAGAAAACGGAGTAGCCACAAAAGGTTTTTCATTTTGAAGGAGGCCGAGAGGCATGCAACCTGCAAATCCTTGTCGCTTTGCCTTAACCGATTTATGCTATTATTTCCTTCCCCCAACCGATCTATCAATTGAAACGTCTGTCCTTCTAACTGCATTTTTTGCCCCTGCGTGGAAAATCCTCCCATACTTTCCATTTCAAGAAGGAAATACGGCACGTTCTTCCTTGCACTGTTAGTGATTTACAAAGAACACGGCTGACGGGGGTTCCACAAAGGACCCTGAATTTATCTTAAAAGTTCGGAATGTCCTACTGCTGCATTTCCCCCCAATAAAGCTCGCCAGCTTAAATTTAGAAAAGAAAAGAAGAAAAAGAACAAGGAAAAACCCCAGCTCTAGAACAAACAATATTAGCTATCTTTCCCGCTGAAGGTGCTCTTTTTATCGGACGAGACTAGCAACCTCTGGACAGACCTAGCATCAGCAGTCCCTTATCTCTCCATGATCTGGTTGCTTCAGCCCAGGACTCAAAATTCTAGTTCACAGAAGTTGCAACTTGGTTCAACGGCCTCCACAGCTCTGCCAAATCACAGAAGGGAAGAAAAATGCTCCCTCAAAAGAGCTTTACCAGTCCCTGGCCTATTCATCCAGAATGCATGTTTAAAAAAAAAAACTTTCAACAGCGGCTAGAGAGAAGTGATTTAAAAAGAAAATTCCCAAATCTGTTGTGCTAGCAAGGCAGCTGTTTCATCAAATAACCTGGACTCGAACAGGACACGGAATGTTTTTCAAACGTCTCGGCTATTTTATGATCTGGAAAGAAAACAAGTGGCACCTGTTTTACGAGCATCAAGTAGTTCTGAAAGCAGATTCAAAGTCTCTCCTGTGATCAAGAGGCACCCAGATACTGGTTACATGGTCTACAAAAAAAAAACACTTAAAAGACCATGGTATGGATGATAAATATGGCACAGAATCATAGGATAGATCCAGACTGATCACTGAGATCATGTAGAAATACGAAGATCACTTTCACTGACAGGTCCAAATAAGAAACCTGCCCTAGCTAATTCTTGGCTTTTAAAAAAATAAAAATAAAAGTCAAAATATTCACTATGTAAAACAGTCATGCGTATCTCCTTGTAAGTTTTATGATCCTATTACGGAAGGGATCCTGAGCAACTGTCACCCACAGGCATACACACACAAACACACACAAATACACCGTGGCTATGTTATTCATCTAGAAATTTCACGGCAGGTACGTCTAACTCTTAAAATATGCCATGTTGAAGCGTAAACATCAAGGTTCACCAGAGCAGAAGACACCTTGCTCCCCAGGGCCCCGCTGGGTTTTGACCATCTGGAATTTGGCCCAAGAAACACAGGGATGAAATTTCCCACTGGGCAGCATAGAAGGATAGAAATGTGACATCTAAAGCATATTCACAGTTGAATATTTACAAAAATGTCTCACCGGCTACGAATACAAAAAAAAACCCAAAAACCCCCAAGATCTATAAAGTCCCCAAGTAGAAGATAACTTCTCTGATCATGCCAAAAACTGCAGTGAGATTCAAGTTTTGGTCGACTGGAATGAAATATTCAAAACTACCTTTTGAAGTTCTTTGTGCTGAGTACCCACCCCACCCCATAACTTCCCACATTCAGCTGGAAAGGGCAGATAAGGTTGACCCTTAAGGCAAATTTTCTCTGCTTGAGGTATCAAAGGCTGCCCGACATGGGACTTGTAAGGCAATACAACTGGAGACACTGGTGGGTTGGGACAAAAGAGTAACCGGGATATAATCCAGAACAACTTATCACGGCAACAACTCAAAAAGCTAAAGATCCTGTTTCTACCTTTCTCCAATTTACTCCAATGCTGAAAAGACAAATTATTCCTCAATATCCATGAAGGATAACTTTTGCAGCTTGGCTTACTTTAGTAAGCTGGCTAGTTTCATTTACTATTCCTGAATATATGTTGTTTTCCCCAAGGATCTCCAAATACATTGGTCTGCAGGGTTCTCATCTAGCACAGTCTTGCTAGACGGTGACTCGTAGATGAAGAAAAGTTATGTTTTCTTCTGGAGTGTCCTAGAAGGGGGAAGTTGATATATATATATATATATGTGGACATAACATCGAATACATGTATGTACAATATGCAATACATTTCCGTAAGTATACTTAACTATGACACAGAGTCCAACTCTAAATTGGCAGGTTTTCTTGGTCAATGCCTTTAACTGAGACAAATCCATCTCCTACTCTCCAAATCTTAATCCAGCAATTAAGCTGTTTTTCACCAATTAATTTAGAAGAACAATCTGGGAGGTGCCAGCAGATACGATGGTATCTGAGGAGGCTTCAGCTTGAACCTTCAGGAGCTTCAGAAGGCAGTGTTTAGCAAGTAAATTGTAATTGTTCCCCATATGTTTAACCAATTTCAACAACACAGCAACCTTCGCATTTGCACTGATAGTGAGGAAGCACCGAATACTATTCACACCCGAAGTCTACATGAGACAAGAAGAGGTTGTGTGCTGAAGGTAAAAGCTGCCGCGCTGGAGGAAAAACTCACTGAAGTCATGAGAACATGGAACAATGCTTTCCATCAGCCATAGTCCACGATATGATGGACATCTCAAACTCCAAAGGTCCAAAGTGGCAAGATCAAAAGTTGTACTCTTTAAGTCTACCTGTGGCTTTTTTGTGTAAATAAGCCCACGTGTTTCGCCATCCTTGCCAGCTACAGGTAATCAAGACTCAGCAGAATAGCGGGAAGATAAACTTCAAGTCATAATAGAAGAAAGAAACCGAAAACACTATAGGCAGTGTTCATCTCCGACCCCAAATACAATCACTGGTTCTCCTGGATCCTTCAACAAAGAAACAAGAACCAGGATGGAGTCTCAGGATATTTTCTTAGCTGGGGATCGTAGTACATCCACACCGAGCTTAAAGAATGGGACAGCGTTATAGAAAAGGAGGATTATGAGTTTTCCATGAAGCATAGTCATGATGGACTGGTGTCCCGATGCCCAGATTCTATACCAGGGGCCATAGAAAGGGTCAGAAATAGCCGGGCACAGCATGTTGTTCAAGTTCACTTCAGTGATCTAGAAGAACAGGAGAAAGATTGGCTTTTAGAGAGAGAGAAAAAATGGTCCTTGCACTGTCTTACAACAATTAGCCTACTTTTCTCAATGCCTCCAGTCCTTAAATATTTAATTTATTTATTAAATTCACACATCGCCCTTCTCACTATCCAGAGTGACTATGAACCTGGAATATGTTAGATCTTCTTTGTCTCCTCCGGCACCCCAGTTTACACCCAAACAACACCCTCAAACAGATGTAATTTTGAAGCTTTTTTTAAAACACACTGCAGTTTCCTCTTGTTTAATCTACTTAGCTAGATGGTAAATCATTTAAAACAAGAGTTCTTTTCTCTTTTCTCCAAGCTACATCTTCTGGTTTTCTTTCTTTCTTTCTCTTTCTTTCTTTCTTTCTTTCTTTCTTTCTTTCTTTCTTTCTTTCTTTCTTTCTTTCTTTCTTTCTTTCTTTCTTTCTTTCTTTCTTTCTTTTTCTTTCTTTCTTTCTTTCTTTCTTTCTTTACTTACCTGCTCCATTGGCATATTTTTTACTAAACCCACCCATAGACCACCCAGAGAGAGAGAGAGAGAGAGATACAATCCATATAAGTAAATAGACGTACGAGTCCCAAGATCTGTAAAAAGCTGTAGTGGTAGACAAACATCAACCCAGTGGAGAGCAAAGCCCACCAGAAATTCCATGATGGCTCAGGAGTGTAGACACCTGTTAGAAGGAGAGAAAAAGAGAAAATTGTTTGGGGCTATTTCAAGATGGGCACCCATTCTTTCTTTAACGAAGTGGCAACTTTCACCCTGAAAATCCAAGATTATTGTCATACAAAACATAAGCTGGTAGAAATGTCTATGTTGCAGACCAGACTGAAAGTCAAGGAAGAGAATTGCAAACATTTCAAGATACTGAGAAGACCATGGCTGGCTCCTGGCTTGAAAAAGTTTGTGCACTAATCCCTATTTCAGCAGACCAGGACCACAGAAGACAATGCCAGAGCAGGCATGAGAGTTAATTAATTAATTATTCAATTCATTAAATTAATTAACAGCCTCATTCAGCCAAACTACAGTTAAGGCCTTGACTCACAACCATTCCTTTAGTGACCGTTCAAAATTGCAACTAGAGGTAGTCCTGAGCTTACGTCCGTAATTTAGGTTGCTAAGTGAGACAGCTGTAAAGGGAGTTTTGCCCCAGTCTACGGCTTTTCTTGCCAAAGTTGTTACGTGAATCACTGCAGTTGTTCAGTTTGTAATACCGTTGCTAAGTGAATCCGGATCCCTTTGCTTGTCAGAAGGTCACAAAAGGGGATCACGTGACCCCCCCGGGGACACTGCAACCGTCATAAGTGCATGCCGGTTGCCAAGCGTCCAAATTTGGATCACCTGACCACAGGGAAGCTGCAATAGTCATAAGTGTGAAAAGCGGTCATAAGTCACTTTTTCAGTGCCGTTGTAACTTCGAACGATTACTAAATGAACTGTTGTAAGTCAAGGACTACCTGTGCTCATATGAATTAGGAGGATTACACAGATTCTGAGATGGGGGTCTTCAAACTTGGCAACTTTTAAGACTTGTGGATTTCAACTCCCAGAATTCCTCCACAAGTCTTAAAGTTGCCACGTTTGAAGACCCCTGTCTCAGAATCTATGTAATCCTCCCCCATTATTTGGACCTATGTGATATTTTCCTTTACAAGTAGTCGTCAACTTAACAACCATTTGTTTAGTGACCGTTCAAAGTTTGCAGCGGCACTGGAAAAAAAGCGACTTTCACGCTTCCATGCTTACAACTGTTGCAGCATCCCCAGGGTCATGTGACCCAAATTTGGGCGCTTGGCAACTGGCATGTACTTACGACGGTTGCAGCATCCTGAGATCGCCCTTTGTAAGCTTCCCATCCCAGCTGGCTTCCGACGAGCGTAAGTCAACGGAGGAAGCCTGATTCACTTAACAACCTCATGGTTCGCTTAACAACTGCAGTGATTCGCTTAACTGTGGCAGAAAGGTCAGAAAGTGGGCACACAACTCACTTCACACAACTCACTTAGCTTAGCGACGGAAATTTGGAACTCATTTGTGGTGCTAAATCCAGGACAATTTGTGGAGAGTTCTTGCACTCCTAACTAATGACAATTTGATGCATCGAACTAGAAACAGTTAAACTAGAAACAGTTAACTAGAAACAGTTCACAGTTAAAGCTTGCTTAACCCTTCTAGACACGCTGCAGGACCCACCCCCGATTTGAAGTAGGGAGCTTTTCAAACCATTGTACAAGCCAAGGGAAAAGACCCAGACAAATTCCTGGCAACCTGGCCAGCTGGAAAAGAAATCTACATGTTTATTTTTCCAATTCCAATTTAATTCTGAGCTTTTGAATTTCAGCTGAGGAATGCTTTCTCTTCCCTCTTTGATGTCTCTCTGGTCAGAAATTCCTTCTCTGCAAACAGTGGAAAAATCACTGAACGTTCCTAGCCTAACTCAAGTTGGACCATAAGAAAGGCCGAGCGCCAAAGAATTGAGGCCTTTGAACTATGGTGCTGCGAGTCCCCTGGACTGCAAGGCAATCAAACCGGTCAGTCCTAGAGGAGATCAACCCTGACTGCTCTTTAGAAGGCCAGATCCTGAAGTTGAAACTCAAGTACTTTGGCCACCTAATGAGAAGGAAGGACTCACTGGAGAAGAGCCTGATGCTGGGAAAGATGGAGGGCAATAGAAGAAGGGGACGACAGAGAATGAGGTGGCTGGATGGAGTCACTGAAGCAGGAGACGTGAGTTTAAATGGATTCCAGAAGATGGTAGAGGACAGGAAGGCCTGGAGGAACGTTGTCCACGGGGCCGCGATGGGTCGGACACGACTTCGCAACTAACAACAACAAGCCTAACTCAACTTCTCCAGAGCTCCTCGTGAATCCTTTTAGAGACAGTCCTCGACTTATAACCATCGGTTTAACGACTACTCAAAATGGCAACAACATTGAAAAATGTGATTTATGACCAATTCTTGCACTTACGACCACTGCAGCATCTTTGGGGGGTCATCTGACCCAAATTTGGGCACTGTGCAACCGGCGTGTATTTACAACCGTTGCAGCAGCATCCCAGGGTCACGTGACCGCCCTCTGCAACCTCACAGCCGGCTTCTGACAAGCAAAGTCAATTGAGGGAAGCAGGATTCATTTAATGTCCACATGGTTCACTAAAAGCTGCAATGATTAGCTTAACAATCTATAACAAAAAATGTTGTAAAATACGAGTATGACTCGCTGAACTGCCTTATTTAGTAACGGAAACTCTGGTCCTGAGGATTACCTGCAGAATGATGGTTAGCACAATCTCCATCTTCTAACCCAAAACTAGAGAAACTTCACCACAGCTTAGCAGAAATCTTTTTTTTAATATACATTTTATTAATTTTTGTTAACATTAATATTTGGTAAACAGCATGTTTTCTGGGTTTATATTTACGATCAATAACAATTAATTTCTATAGTTCCATATTCCACATAATAGCTTTCCTTGATTTTCTCTTCTTCCAATAATATTAAATTAGTACATTTCTTAGTAACTGTAGTAAATAGCAATTGAATATTGACATTTTTCTAGTATCTCTACAAGTAACAGCCACATCAATATAAATCTTCTTTTCTAATTAATCATCTTGATCACCTTGTCATAGATCCTGTTTTTAAAGTTCTCATTTAAATTTGTTTTCCCTGCAATGTTCAAAAAACATTTTTTCCTGTTAAGATTTTCTTAAGAGTTAATTACACTTAAGTATAAGTCTTTTTCCTCACACAAGCCATCCCAACACTTTTACGTTTCTCGTATCTTAAAATGAAAGAAAGAAAAGAAAAAGAAAGAGAAAGAAAGAAAGAAAGAGAGAGAGAAAGAAAGAAAGAAAGAAAGAAAAAGAAAGAAAGAAAGAAAGAGAAAAAAAGAAGAAGAAAGAAAGAAAGAAAAAAATAATATACTACTTGAAAAACATGTCCCTCTTAAGCTAAAGAAATCTGAATTGGGTTACATGCAGTGGTGGGATTCAAATAGGTGAACAACTGGTTCTCTGTGTGGATGCCGCTTCCGGAAGTCCATTCTGGGACTGGGCAACAAAAAATTAGCTACTGGTTCTGCCGAACTGGTGTGAACTGGCTGAATCCCACCACTGGTTACATGTGATTGGCTTGTATTATTAAGTTTTGCTGAGGCTTTAATAGCAAATTTCAAGCTTTTAAAATATTAGGGGGGGGGAACCCACAATTTCAAAAGAACATCCTACCACATCAGACACTCAAGAGATCTCAAAGGAATCCATGGGAGGTGGAGGAGATCTGGAATCTGAGTTCTTGGATCTTGCCAGCAAGATCCTGTTTGTTTGTTTGTTTGTTTGTTTGTTTGTTTGTTTGTTTGTTTGTTTAGAAAACTTATATGGCTAAGGACTTATATTACTCACAGTAGTTATGGGAACTATGAAGCACTCCACTGTTGAGAGCCTTCCCATAGATAGAACATAGAATCATAGCATTGGAAGGGACTTTGGACACTTCTAGTCCAACCCTCTGCTCGAACAGGAGACTCTATACTATTCTGAACAAATGGCTGTCCAATCTCTTTTTTAAAAACTTCCACTGATGGAGCACCCACAACTTCCGGAGGCAAGCCGTTCCACTGATTAATTGTTCTCCCTGTGAGGAAATTTCTCCTTATTTCCAGGTTGCTTCTCTCCTTGATTCGTTTCCATCCGTTGCTTCTTGTCCTGTCCGCAGGTGATTTGGACATATATTATATGGCTCCCTATGCTAATCCTAGGGAAGTCACAACAACACGTTCCCCGGAGAAGGTCATCAAGGCAATGTTAGTGGTGGCCACTAGGCTTTCATTCATTTGTTCTTTCTATTTAACAACATCTTTATCCCACCTTTCAGAAACATTAATGGAAGGTGAAGTTCAGGGTTTGCAGGCCACCAGTAGAGGGCAGCAGAGAGTTGCAGAAACCCAAAGGAGATGGCCGGTCTGCTTAAACAGGTTTGAAAGCTCTCCTGTTCTCCTGGCCCAGGGGTGGGCAACCTTGGCTCTTTTATGACTCGTGGACTTCAACTCCCAGAATTCCTGAGCCAGCCATGCTGAGGGGAAAGTGAGAGGTTTCCAAGCTGAGCCATGCTGGCTCAGGAATTCTGGGAGTTGAAGTCCACGAGTCATAAAAGAGCCAAGGTTCCCCACCCCTGTCCTGGCCAAAAAGTGGTTGGCCAACAAATGAAGAGGTACATTATGCAAAGTCAGTGGGGCCCATTCACACACACATCTGCCACTTCTTGGGAAAGGGGGAGGAATTAATTTGTTGATGACTTTCCCTTTGTCCAGAGGGCAGACATGAAGTAATGGGTAGAAGCTTGTTTAAAAGGAAATTCAACCTAGAAGTAAGGAGAAATTTCATGACAGTGGGAAACAATTAATCGGTGGAATGATTTCCTTCCAGACGTTGTGGGTGCTCCCTCACTGGAGGTTTTTAAGAAGAAATTGGACAGCCATTTGTCTGGATGGTATGAGGTTCCTGCCTTGAGCAGGAGGGGTGGACTAGAAGACCTCGAAGGTCCCTTCCCGCCCTATGATTCCACGTTCTATGTTTTTAAACTGTGAAAAGCCTTGCTGAAGTTTTGTCGGACTGCTGAAGTGGAAATGTAGCAGCCTTAGTAAGAACTGAGGAGCAAAATTAACATTTAGTGGCTGACGGCTCTCCCATCCTTCTCTAGAACACGGCGATGGAGGTCCTGATTAGCTAGGAAGAGAGGATATAATTAAATAGCGCCTGTAAGGCCCCACAGAGAACCTACCTCCTTTCCGCAGCAGGTAGATGGGGACAACATAGAGCATGATGTGTTGAATGTAATAAACTTCCATTTCAAAAGGTAGCTGCAAAAAAGAAAAAGAAAAAGAAGGAACAGATTTATAAATATAAGACTGGCGTGCACACAGAGCTCAGAGTAATTTTCCCTGACTATGTGATCAACTTAGATTCGATGCCAGGTCTGTTGTATTCAATATTGTATGCATCTAGAGCATAGGTCCCCAACCTTTTGGGCACCAGGGACCGGTTCCGGGGAGAGAGGTTTTTCCGTGGACTGGAGAGTGTGTGGTTTTGTGTGCTGCCTGCATCTCACAGATGGGGCTTTGCTTGTTTGTGCGGACCGATTGTTGGCATGCCGCGGCCCGGTACCGGTCCACAGACCGGGGGTTGGGGACCCCTGTTCTAGAGGAAAGACTATATTATTCATCAGGGCAACTGCACACCTATTTCCCAGTTTGTTCAACAGCTCAGATGAGCAGGCTTGACTTGACACGTTGCACCTATTACCTTTCTGTTCCCCAAATACCTTTAACTCAGTCAAATTTCCTTATTGGTGGTTCTGGGTGCGATCATGAGGACCCCAGAGCCACCTAGAACCCCTGCCCATGATCCCACCAATTTCCCAACTATGTGGGAAATATTGAACCCTCACCCACTTTCTCTAGGGAGGGGCTATTACCCCAAGAGCCATTGCAAAGGAATGGTTCCTCTTGGCAGGTGATACTTTTGTACAGACTTGGAGAGCCAATCAGAATCAGAGTAACAGATTGGAAGGGACCTTGTAGGTCATCTAGTCCAACCCCCCGCCCAAGCAGGAGACCCTACCCCATTTCTGACAGATGGCAGTCCAAAGAATAGCCAAGATGGTAGGATGGAAACTTTGAAAGAGTGCTGAATACAAACTGGAGTTCTGAAAGCCGATCACGATATGGTCACAAAACCACAAAACTATTCATTTTTGTCAGGTTGTCTCTGCTGTCATAAATGTTTTTGTCAGTTGCTCAACAGACAACATTTCCGCAAACAAATGCATTGTAATGTCACCCGGACCTAAAAATAACATTCTTTGGTATGAAAATGTTTTATCTACTACAAATAGCCCTTGTATTAACTACAAGTAGCCCTTGACTGACAAACCATTTGTTTAGTGACTGTTCGAAGATACAACAGCACTGAAAAAAGTGACTTATGATCGGTGCAGCATCCCTGCGGTCATGCGATCAAAACTCAGATGCTGGGCAACTGACTCATATTTATGACTGTCGCAGCGTCCCCCTGGGGTCATGTGATCCGCTTTTGTGACCTTCTGACAAGCAAAGTCACTGGGGAAGTCACGTTCACTTAACAACTGTGTTACTAACTTAACAACTGCAGCGTTTCACTTAACAACCGTGGCAAAAGAAATCATAAAGTGAGGCAAAATTCACTTAACAACTGTCTTGCTAAGCAAATTTAGGGCCTTAATATTTTCTGACAGTTAGAACAATTAACCAGTGGAACAGCCTGCCTCTAGAAGCGGTGAATGCTCCAACACTGGAAGTTTTTAAGAAGAGACTGGACGGTCATTTGTTTGAAATGGTATAGGGTTTCCTGCCTGAGCAGGGGGTTGGACTAGATGACCTCCAAAGTCCCTTCCAACTTTATTATTATTATTATTATTATTATTATTATTATTATTATTATTATTATTATTATTATTATTATTATTATTATTATTATTATTATTATTATTGTTGTTGTTGTTGTTGTTGTTGTTGTTGTTGTTGTTGTTGTTATTGTTATTATTATCATCATCATCATCATCATCTTTTATTCATTAGACATGAACCTCAGTCAACTGAACATTTAAATTGGCTGGCGCTGATGGTTGACACGGGTTGCTACCAGCATCCTAGGTATCAACCAGGTACCTCCTTAAAATATAAGATGTTCCAAGTAGCGCAGTTTTTTGTAGCATTGCTGGAGTTATTGCAGGAAGCTGCAGTTTCTTGATGTATTTTGCAAAGTTTTTGGACATAGTTCCCAGTGCCCCGATGACAATGGGTATCACTGTTACACATTTCATCCATAATCGTGCAGTTTCGATGGCCAGGTCGCGATATTTCGTAATTTTTTTCAGTTCTTTTTCTTCGACTCTGGCATCTCCTGGTACAGCGATATCTATCAGCTGTACGCTTCGGTTCTCTACAACTGCGTGTTGTGTTCCAAATGGCGATCTGTCTGTATTCGAAAGTCCCACAAGATCTTCACCCTCTCATTCTCAACAACTTTTTCCACCCTGTGTTCCCACGACTTTTCGGACACAGGCAAGTCGTATTTTTTACACAATGCCCAGTGGATTAATTTAGCAACTCGGTCATGTCTAGCTTTGTAATCAGTTTGCGCGATTTTGCTGCACTCACAGATTAGATGTGAAACAGTTTCAACTTTGTCATTGCAAAGTCGGCAATTTGGATTGTCAGTGGATTTTTGTATCTTCGCTTTCATGGCATTAGTTTGTAGTGCTTGTTCTTGAGCAGCCAGTATTAAGCCCTCCGTTTGTTTGTTTGTTTTTGTTTTTTTTAAATTATTATTATTATTATTATTATTATTATTATTATTATTATTATTATTATTATTATTATTATTATTATTATTGTTGTTGTTGTTGTTGTTGTTGTTGTTGTTGTTGTTGGTGGTGGTGGTTGTTGGTTGTTGTTGTTGTTGTTATTATTATTATAATATGTGGTCGTAAGTCGAGGATCCACCTATACAGGTAGCCCTTAGCTTATAGCCACAATTGAGCCCAGAATTTTGGACATAACGCACTACAGTCCTTAAGAAGGTCCCCAGGTGATCTGACTTGATTTTACGATCGGTTTTACAACGGTTGTTAAGCTCAGTGGTCGCTAAGTGAACCAGCGGTCATTAAGCAAATCCGGCATTTCCAGTGGTCGCAAAAGGACAAAGAAGTCACAAATCCAAATCACGGAACCACAGGACGCGGCAACCCAGTCACAATCGCAAGCAGTTGCCAAGAACCCCGAATGTGATCATATGACTGTGGGGAGGTGCGGCAGTTGTAACTCCGAGGATGGGTTGTGAGTAGCATTTTTTTAAGACTCTCGTAACTTCGAACAGTCATTGAAGACTGGTCGTTAACCGGGGACTTCTTGTATTGAGGCTCCCACGTTCCTTGATAAAACCAAAATGAAGAACTGGCAACACCCTTTATACATCAGATCGTTAACGTGTGAAGCAACAGCCCCGGCTGAGATCAAACGAAAAGAAAGATGACGCCATTAACAGACTTGGCTTATTATGACACTTGAACAAGAGACTTTATTACCTGGATCAGATCTTGGCACCGCAAATATTGTGACATGACCAAGCCTCACCACATCCGAATTAGAAGCATTAGATTGGATTCAAGAAACAACTCAACTATTTTACTATGACCCAACAGTATGCATAGCTATCTAGGGCAGGGGTCTTCAAACTTGGCCCTTGTATGACTTGTGGACTTCAACTCCCAGAATTCCTCAGCCAGCATGCCTGGCTGAGGAATTCTGGGAGTTGAAGTCCACAAGTCATACAAGGGCCAAGTTTGAAGACCCCTGATCTAGGGTGTTGTTGACCTCTTTCGGAGTAAGCTTTTAGAAGCTGGAAGCTTTGACATTTAAAAGGATCAAATGTATTTGAACACAGGCCATTAACATATCCATCCATACTCCATCTTCCTATCATAGTCATTCCTTTTCCACAAGGGACTCCTTCTTTTGTTTAGATTTTGATTTATTCTAAGCACATTAACCAGAGAATCGTTTCATTTTTGGGAAGCAATCAAGGCAAAAGTGCAGGGAGTGCAATTAATTAAGATTATTTCTACACTGGTTTGCTCCAGAGACAAAGAAAGGGTCCCAATCCTTTAAGGTTTCAGGGGGCTTTGAAGAACTAGCTGTTCCCCTTTACATTTGAGGTTCAGCAAACTCTGCTACTTAAATTGGTTTTTATTGTTCTTTTTTTAATGGAGTGGAGTGGAGTGGAGTGGAGTGGAGTGGAGTGGAGTGGAGTGGAGTGGAATGGAATGGAATAGAATAGAATAGAATAGAATAGAATAGAATAGAATAGAATAGAATAGAATAGAATAGAATAGAATCTTTATTGAGAATAGAATAGAATAGAATAGAATAGAATAGAATAGAATAGAATAGAATAGAATAGAATAGAATAGAATAGAAGGAAGGGACCTTGGAGGTCTTCTAGTCCAACCCCCTGCTCAGGCAGGAAACCCTATACCATTTCAGACAAATGGTTGTCCAACCTCTTCTTAAAAACTTCCAGTGTTGGAGCATTCACCGCTTCTGGAGGCAGGTTGTTCCACTGGTTAATTGTTCTCACTGTCAGGAGACAGTCTCACTGTCTCCTTGGTTCTAGGTTGCTTCTTTCCTTGATTACTTTCCATCCGTTGCTTCTTGTCTCCAGTGCTTTGGAGAATAGCTCTTTTCAAACGGAAAGACTTCTGCAACCTTGGACATTAATTATTTGGACTGTTGGGTTATTTTCCTGGTGCTGTTAATCCTCATATGCCACTCAGAGCTATTGCCAAAGGATGAGTAGCCAGAGAAATGAAATGTAATAAATCAGTAAATAAACAGTGCAAGCTTTTTTTTAAAAAAAAAAAAAGAATGAAAGCATTAAAGGCTATTTATCTTGAGGTCCATCCAGCCCGGTATTACAGAATCTTGGCATGGGGATCCCTGTGGGACTCAGGCCCAGCTCTGTCTTTAACTGTGGAAACTTGTTGGGTGACTTTAGACGTGCCTGGCTGAGGAATTCTGAGAGTTGAAGTCCACAAGTCATAAAAGAGCCAAGTTTGAAGACCCCTGCTTTAGACCAATCCCCACCTACCACTTCAGCTTAACTGATCTGCCCGGGCAGTTGCTATGGGGAAAACTGCACAGAATAATATGTAACCCACCTGGACACAGTGAATGAAAAACAGGAGAGAAAGCTAGCAAATAAGCAAGCAAGAAAATACATAAACAAAGAACAGGTTGCTGGAGAAACCAACACGGATCACTGCTTTGCAAGAGTTTAAATCAGTTTATTTCCCATACTTGGCCACTTTAAGATGTGTGGACTTCCACTCCCAGAATTCCCCAGCCAGCATGGCTGGCTGGGGAATTCTGGGAGTTGAAGTCCACACATCTTAAAGTTGCCACATTTGAAAAACACTGCTCTAAATCTTCAGAAGCTGCAAACAAACAAACCAAAAAAAACCCCATATAAATTGTTGTGATTGCTGAACAAATAGGTTTCCTCCAATGCAGTATTACGCAACTCTGAATTCTTGGCCAAAAGAAAGGACTCTTGTGCTTTTATATACATTCAGGGCATTAAAACAAAACAAAACACCACAAACAATTCCTGCATTTCGTCGGCTCTCCGTAGCCACCCAACCGTACAGGAATCCCAGTTTGTGCCAAACTAAAAGGAGTGGAAATGACAGCTGCTGCCGATTGTTGGCCCAAGAACTTGATTTCACAATGTTGACCCTTCTTAGCAGGAAGGTGATGTCAACATTTGTCGGAGAAATTCTAAACAAAAGATTGCACGCTACCGGCAACTCAGCTCAGCTCAGCCACACCAGCCTAACCTGATCCTTAGCTAGCATTTAAGTAACATGCGCTTGCTTTATATCACTGATGCTGTGCTGAATAGTTAGTAGAACACGTTGCCCAAGAGAGGTTTCGATGTTATGGTTAGAACAGGGGTAGGCAACCTTGGCTCTTTTATGACTCGTGGACTTCAACTCCCAGAATTCCTGAGCCAGCATGGCTCAGCTTGGAAACCTCTCCCTTTCCCCTCAGCGTGGCTGGCTCAGGAATTCTGGGAGTTGAAGTCCACACGTCTTAAAAGTTGCTGAGGTGGAGAAACAATGGACTAGGCCAGGGGTGGGGAACCTTGGCTCTTTTATGACTCGTGGACTTCAACTCCCAGAATTCCTGAGCCAGCATGGCTCAGCTTGGAAACCTCTCCCTTTCCCCTCAGCGTGGCTGGCTCAGGAATTCTGGGAGTTGAAGTCCATGAGTCATAAAAGAGCCAAGGTTACCTACCCCTGGCTTAGGCCTAGGCCGCTTTGACTCGTGGACTTCAACTCGCAGAATTCCTGAGCCAGCATGGCTCAGCTTGGAAACCTCTCCCTTTTCCCTCAGCGTGGCTGGCTCAGGAATTCTGGGAGTTGAAGTCAACGAGTCATAAAAGAGCCAAGGTTGCCTACCCCTGGCTTAGGCCTAGGCCGCTTTATGACTCGTGGACTTCAACTCCCAGAATTCCTGAGCCAGTATAGCTTAGCTTGGAAACCTCTCCCTTTCCCCTCAGCGTGGCTGGCTCAGGAATTCTGGGAGTTGAAGTCCACCAGTCATAAAAGAGCCAAGGTTGCCTACCCCTGGGTTAGAAGAATATTTGGCCACAGTAAAGCCTGAATTTGAGCGTCTACTGAGATTCTCAATCATCCAGGTCATGGTTGTCCCAAAAGAGCTTTTTCCAAAAAGGCAACTGAACTTTCTTGTGTTTTTTTTTTTCTTTGAAAACCTTTCGTCTCTCATCCAAGAAGCTTCTTCAGTTCTGGGATGAGTTGTGAAATGTTTTCAATGGGGGAAAAAACAAGAAAGTTCAGTTGCCTTTTTGGGAAAGCATCTTTGCGACAGCTGGAATTTGAGCTTCTTCTATTCCTCATCCCCCAAAGTTCTAAACTGGCTGGGCAATTCTGGGAGTTGAAGCTCACAGGTCTTAAATCTGCTAAGGTTGAGAAAGCGTGTCCTAGTTTAAGCGGTTCCCACCAGATATTTAGAGACTGAGGTTAGTGCGCTTTAGCATTACAGAAAACCAATAGATGTTTCTCAGTGGCGTGCTTCGTTTCAACAGGACTTCATCTTTCCTAGAACTCAGATTCTACCCTTCCAGGTGGGACTTTATATTGGGTATATACAAGACACTAAACCTCATGATAGTTTGGCTTAAATATTTGGAAAACCCATCCAGTGTAGTTTGTAAGTCTTAGGTTTCATTTTTTTTTTTTGGAATGAGGCCATGCACTACACCTAACCAAACTCGCATGCAGATAATCCTTCACTTACAACAATTCGTTTAGTGACCATTCAAAGTTACAAAGTGGCTTATGACCGTTTTTCACCCACTTGGAACCACTGCAGCATCCCCAGGGTCCCCTGATCAAAAATTCAGATGCTGGCACAACTGGCTCGTGTTTATGACGGTCGCCGTGTCCCGGCGTCATGGGATCCCCTTTGGCCACCTTCTGACAAGCAAAGTCAATGGGGAAGCCAGATCCACTTAACAAACAGGTTACTAACTTAACAACTGCAGTGTTTCACTTAATAACCGTGGCATGAAAAGTCGTAAAATGGGGCAAAACTCACTTAACAACTGTCTCGCTTAACAACAGAAATGTTGGGCTCAATTGTGGTTGAGGACTACCTATATAGCATTTAGGTAGTTTTGACATCTTGCCTTCTCTCTCTCTCTCTCTCTCTTTCTTTCTTTCTTTCTTTCTTTCTTTCTTTCTTTCTTTCTTTCTTTCTTTCTTTCTTTCTTTCTTTCTTTCTTTCTTTCTTTCTTTCTTTTTCTTTCTTTCTTTCTTTCTTTTTCTTTCTTTTCTTTCTTTCTTTCTTTCTTTCTTTCTCACACACACACACACACACAGAGAGAGAGACTTCATCCCATCCTTAATAGGCAGGGTTAGCTTATTATTGTTAAATGGGATATTGCTAAATTGATATAGAAATTGACTTTGACGTCTCTGCTTATAACCACCCTTCCTTTAGAAGTAACAGACCAATTCATTTAATTTTGTATGTTGACCTCAGGATGCAAATTACAGCTCAATTCACTGTTCCAAAGTAACACTCCTTTCAATCTTGCAAAACAAAATTGCATTTCAATTGAAGTAGGTACACAAAATTGTATATCCTGCCTACAGGAAAGTGGGTACGACAAATTGGGGATCAAGTATGAATGTATTGCTTTACAGAAATTTGCTCACAAGTATGCCTTGTGGTGTGTGGGTGTGGGTGTGGGGGCAGATTTGTGTATACACATGCCTACATCAGAAGAGAGTTGTCCTCAAACGGTAGGAACAACGTTTGGGCAAACGTTAACAAAAATGCGAATGTGACAAATGGAACAATTGAAAACAGGAGAAATGAAAACTAATAAATTTGTCCCTTCTATTCTGGTAGGCAGGCTCAGATTTCCAAGGGCCAGGAGAATTTGCTGTATCTGGAAATGTCGGAGGGCAGACTGCAGATGCCAATTGTTGCTAATATTTCATTTGAGCAACACTTTGTATGTCTCCTTCTGTTGAAGCATTGGCAAGCTTTTTAAAATAGAAACAGCCCAAGTAGAAATATATTAAACCCGACTGCTTATACAGACAAGTTTGCTCTCGTCTATGCAAGAAGCTTCTGAATGGACTTTTTTTTAAGCAAAGCAGACGGCGTGTAAAACATCGGCTTCCATAACCAGGGAGGATTTTGGCTCTAATTGAAGCCATTCCACAGGAAAAGTGGGATTAGGAAGAAAGGCACGGGGGTTGATCCAGCTTGTACTTTATTTGAGAAGATTTGGGGAGATTAAGCAGCTAAATTACCCAGGCGAATCTTTGCAAGGCAGGACTGCGCCGTGCCTGCTCTTCAAACCAATTTTATGTTTTTGATTCTGCAACTGTCTTTCTTCCTGCGGTTGGTGCAAAGGCAGAATATCGTCCAAGCAGATTCCAAAGCAGATAAAACAGCCTTCTTTCAAGTTGGAGTCCTGTGTATGCTCTGGGAGACAATCATCTCCAGACAGCTAGTCGTCACTTAATGATGGTAATAGGGACCGGAATTTCCATTGTTAAGCGATGCAGCCATAAAGCGTGACCTCACGTGATCACACCACCTAGCCACACAACTCCTGGGTTTTGTCCATTCCACACCATCATTAAAGTCTAATGACAGTTAGAACAATCAACCAGTAGAACGGCTTGACTCCAGAAGCTGTGGGTGCTCCATCACTGGAGGTTTTTAGGAAGAGACTGGACAACCATTGATCTGAAATGGTATAGGGTCTCCTGCTTGAGCAAGGGGTTGGACTAGAAGACCTCCAAGGTCCCTCCCAGCTCTATTCTGATTGATTGAACCTATTCTCCAAAGCACCTGAAGGCAGAACAAGAAAAAGTGGATGGAAACTAACCAAGGAGAGAAGCAACTTGGAATTAGGGAGAAACTTCCTAACAGTGAGAACAATCAACCAGTAGAACAGCTTCACCTTCAGAAGTTGTGGGTGCTCCAACACTGGAGGTTTTTAAGAAGAGACTGGTCTGAAATGGAATAAGGTCTCCTGCTTGAGCAGGGGGTTGGACTAGAAGACCTCCAAGGTCCCTTCCAACTCTGTTATTCTGTTAATATTGTGTGAACACTTGAGTAAGAAAGCAAAATAAAAAAGGCTGAGATAAACCATCATAGGATTACCCTGGTTGGACCAGAGATAAATCAGATCAACACAGTGATAAGGATCAACGGATGACAACAACGGCACTTCGTTTTTGAATAGGCATTCTTCCATCCAGGGCCTGATTGTCACACCACTTTAATTATTGTGATAACAGATCAACATCATGCACTGTTCTGCAATGAAGCAGAATACTCCACATTTTAACGAGTGCACCTCAACTTTGACACAATAATGTTCACCCCCTCCCAAAACAACTAATGCATCACACTTTCTAAAATCAAAGCCAGGCTAATCTTCTCTGTATTGTTCCAATGGGTGTGTGGGTTTGTGAATGGGGAAATGGATGGAGAGAGAGAGACAGATGGTGAATCGGGCTTATTGACCCATAATAAAGTTTGACTATGACTACAATCAGAGCCAGCAGTTTAAGTGAGAACACATCTGTGCTTAAAGTATGGCTATTAGGTCTCTTCATAGTGTTGTCTTTTAAGCCAAGAGATTAAGCCAAGGATTAGCCGACTCTATATCGTTGCCCGGGGACACCTAAGTGTAGGATTGCTATGCTCTTCGCGGAGGCTAATTTCTTAATTTGAATTTGTAAACAGAGTAAATAGTTTCATATTTGCTCATCAAGAATGCAATATGTATATATATATATATACATAAGCAACCCACATGCACAAATACACAAATCTATATGCCTCAAAATCATGTCCATTTGCAAATTTGCCTTGTTGATCTTGGTGCCCTGGTCTCTCTCAGTCTTGGGATGAAAGATTAGGACCAAAAGTGAAAATCCAATTCAACTAATTTATTGCTAAAGAGTCTATGCACAGGAATATTCTCAACTAAATGTTGGCATTTGCTAGAAATTAAATAGGGGGTTGATGGAAATCAAAAGGGAGTTGGACTTAGTTCACTTGTGGCTATGTAAGGATTCTAGGCTGATTCCTCTTTTAACCCCACCCCCAGGTTCTGCCACTCCTCCTCCTACAATCAGGACAGTCAGAAAAAGACCTTGTAAAGAAATTTGTGAGAACATTCTTGCAACTGTTTTATTACTTCACACAAAAGACAAAGCACCAAAAGCCAATTAAAAAAACAACACCCCACATTAGCAAAAAAAAAAAAAAAAAAAAGCACACCAAGCTGTGCATTCAAATTAAATGGTAGATAATAAAAAATAAACTACTCTGAAGCACCTCAGATAATCCTGGAAATGTAAGCCAATATTTGATGCCTACAGGAAAGTCCTTTAGTGGCAAAGGAGCTATTTGCATCGACAGCTTTTTAGTGTTAATGACTCTGTAAGGTCAAAGATTCTCAACGTCTGAGATAACGTGAGCTGCCAATTCGTGTAACTGTCATAGGTGTACAACTTTTTGCTTGAAGTGCCCTTTTACCTGGACTCATTAAAAAAAAAAAAGGCAAGCAAGCAAGGTTTGACGGAGAGGCACTGCTGGGTCACATGCAAAGAATCACATGCAAAGAATCACTCCATCAAAATTAAACCTGTCGCTCGTGGTTTAGTAAGAGGCGTGAACTCCCTTCCTTCCCAGTAGAGATTAACTCACCAATCGAGTGTTAACCACAGGAAACAGGAGAGCGAGAAGGGCCCCATTCAGCATGTGCATTTGCAACCTACCAAAAGAAAAAACAAATGTCACCTTTGCAGCATAAGGGTGTTCTGTTGCCGGCAATTCACAACAGTTGCAGCCGGTTCCAAAAGAAGGTTGAACCACGGATTGCCATTAGAAGAATAGTCCGAAGGACCATTGGTAGACCATCTTCTTTACAAAGATCAGCTTGAAACCCTGCCCAAGGTCACCCAGCTGGCTTTGGGACTAGGGTGGGTCTAGAACTCACAGTCTCCTGGCTTATGGCCTGGCGACTTAACCAGTAGCCCAATTGGTTCTTTTTTATTATTATATATATTGTTATTCTTCCTACCAGTTTTCTTGGCAAGATTTCAGAAGTGGTTTGCCGTTGCTTCTTTCCTAGGGATGAGAGAGAAGGACTGGCCCGAGGTCACCCAGCTGGCTTGGTGACTAAGATGGGATCTAGAACTCACGATCTCCCAGGTTGTAGTCTGGTGCCTTAACCAGTATTTCAATTGACTCTTTATTATTATGTGTTGTTATTGGTTACCCCTACCAGGTTTTCTTGGCAAGATTTCAGAAGTGGTTTGCCATTGTCTGCTTCCTAGGGTGAAGAGAGAGCGACTGGCCCAAGGTCATCCATCTGGCTTTGTGACTAATATGGGACTAGAACTCACAGTCTCCTGGTGGGTAGCCCAGTGCCTTAACCGATATTCAAATTGACTCTTATTATATGTTATTATTATTATTATATTGTTATGTATGGGTTGGGTAGATATATGCTTTCTTTTGAGAGCAGGCAACGGAATTTCATTTTCAATGTGTGCCAGTGTGTTCACAGTAAAAAAATGACAATAAAGGTTATCTTATCTCATCTTATCTTATCTTATTTCTGCCAGTTTTCTTGGCAAAATTTCAGAAGTGGTTTGCCGTTGTCTGCTTCCTTGTGCCGAGAGAGAAGGACTGGCCATAGTTTCATTCCACACAGCATTAACCTTGCGAACTCTCAAGCTTCCTCCTTCCGTTATATATTCAAGATGGACAGTATTTAATATTTATTTGTTACGTATATGTAGGGGTGTGGGTCTATACATATGTTGTTCATAGTATGTTTAGGTGTGTGTCATGTATGTGTTTCACTTTGAGAGCGGGCAACTAAATTTCATTTTTGATGTGTGCCGTTGTGCCCACAGTAAAAAAAATGACAATAAAGGTTATCTTATCTTATCTTACCTTATCAAGGTAACCCATCTAGCCCAAGGCAGAACTAGAACTAGAACTCACAGACTCCCGGTTTGTAGCCTAGTGCCTTAACCTCTACAACTGTTCTTTTGCTCACCATCTGCTGGCTTACAAATTCAAGTCCAGATGCAAACTTTTATTGGCCCAGTTCAATAGTCGGCTTCTTAAATGACTGAGACAAAAACCGCCCAGGCACTTCCAATTAGGAGTCATTTTAAGAACACCATCCAAAAGTCCACCTAGGTGCAGAGGAATTTGAGAAGTGGGTGGGATAGGTAAAGTGGTTACTCAGCTGCGAGAAAGTATGAGACTCAGGACCATCCGTCTTTGACCTCCTTGTCCTCTAAGAGTATACAGTGAAGATATGAAGAGCTTTCAAGATTCATTAATGGCCCTATAACAGTAAACAACAGAATAACCTTCTTGGAATCCCAGCCTGCCTGTGGCTTGACCTGGCCTACCTCCAAGGGCCGACATTAGGGCGGCCTTGCTCAACCTTGGCCATTTTAAGATGGTGGACTTCAACTCCCAGAGGATCCAAGGCTGAGGAACACTGCATTAGGGCAATCCTCTAACTTCATCTCTTTCCTCTTAAAGACCACATCCTTGTTTTTTCAAGGCTCGGTTAGCAAGTTGGCTCCTTAAAGAACAGTCCTTTCTCAGGAATTATATGCCAAGGGCCTAGAAAGAGTGCGGAGAAGAGCAACAAAGATGATAAGGGATCTGGAAGCTAAACCCTACGATGGATAAACGGCTAAGAAAACTATGTATGGTTAGCCTAACGAAGAGAAGGGTTAGCCATCTTCCAATACTGGGAGGACTGATACAGAGATGAGGAGGTCAATTTGTTCTCCAAAGCATCTGAGGGCAGGACAAGAAGCAACGGGTGTAAGCTTGTCAGAAGGAAATGAGGAGGAATTTCCTGACAGTAAGAACAATTAATCAATGGCATGGCTTGCCTTCCAGAGTTGTGGATGCTCCATTGCTGCAGTTTTCAAGAAAAGACTGGGCAACCATTTGACCATGATGGTATAAGGTCTCCTATCTTGGTCAGGAGGTTGGACTAGAAGAACTCCAAGATCCTTTCCAGCCCTATGACTTTTTGATTTATATATAGTAAGACCTCCTTGCCATGGGAGATAAATTATTCAGATTACTCTCTGACATCAGTCTATACATCAGAATGCCAACTAAGGAAATTCCTGTTGTGTATGTCCATCAGAGGTAGCCAAATGGAGAATCCACAGCATGAGACATCGCCCCAAACCCTTTGGGATACTCTGCCATCCCAAGCACTTCCAAAAGCTATAGCCCAATTGCAATTGTTAATATAACAGAAGGGGAAATTTATTTATTTGGGAGAAACCAAAAAACAGATCTACGTGTCCATCACGAAAGTAGAAAGACTGGATAAAAATCCAGTGATGAAGAAAAGAACAGCCACAGATAGTCCCAAATATTCTTTTTTTTTTTCCTTCAAAAGGCAACTGGACTTCCTTTGTTTTTCTTTGAAGACATTTCGCTTCTCATCCAAGAAGCTTCTTCAGTTCTGACTCAAGCTTCTTGGGTAAGAAGTGAAATGTCTTCAAAGAAAAACAAAGAAAGTCCAGTTGCCTTTTGAAAAATAAAAATAAAAACACCTTTGGGACAACCATGACCCGGATGGCTGAGACTCTCCATAGACATTCAGCCACAGCTACAAATTACACGTGGTCAATGCGTAAACGTGGTAAAATGTAGACAACCAAGCTACAGAAGTGGTCATCATTTAAATGTCTATTTGTGGTAACTCACTTACCTGAATAGAATCATGGCGAAATGGCAGGGTGGACAAGCCAGTAGAAAAATCTGACATTTAAACAAACAAACAAACAAACAAAAAAAGAGAGTTAACATCATGGTCTTTTTATTTATTTGAATCTTTACATAGACACCGAGAGACAGAGAGAATGCGCGTGAAAGAAATAACTCACATTTATCACTTGATCGGGCGTTTAAAGCTTGCAATGATTATTGTTCAAATCAGGGGTCTTCAAACTTGGCCCTTTTATGACTTGTGGACTTCAACTCCCAGAATTCCTCAGCCAGGCACGCAGGCTGAGGAATTCTGGGAGTTGAAGTCCACAAGTCATAAAAGGGCCATGTTTGAAGATCCCTGGTTCAATTATTCCCATCAGGACATTTATTTGTTTGTTTGTTTGTTTATTAAATTTATACGCCACCCATTTCACAATCGAACCCCTCTGCTGACGTCCGGGAGGAACTAACTGTATCTATCTAACTAACTAGCTGATGAGGAGCTGTGCTGTTGCTCTAATCCAGCGTCCTTCCCCACCTCCCAATTCTCAACCTCTCCCTCTGTTGTGCAAACAAGAAGAGGCAGGACTGAAGACTGGTGGGGCCCTTAGACTTACATACTGCTTCACAGTGCTTTACAGCCCTCTCTAAGCCGTCTTTACAGCCCTCTGTTAAGCAGTACGGGAGGGATCTCCGTAGCTCATTCGAGGAGATGAAGAACGAGATCATCTCCAGGAACTGATTATTCAAATTTCCAGCAAAGAAAAATCCTCAGCTCAATGAGGAAACTGAATTTGTAGATCAAAGTTGCTCATAATATTAAGGGATGTCTTCTAATGTCTATTCTTCCATAGAGAATGGAATAGGAATAGGAATAGGAATAGGAATAGGAATAGGAATAGGAATAGGAATAGAATAGAATAGAATAGAATAGAATAGAATAGAATAGAATAGAATAGAATAGAATAGAATAGAATAGAATAATGAAAGAATGGAATGGAATGGAATAATGGAATAGAATAGAATAGAATGAATGGAATAGAATAGAATAGAATGGAATGGAACAGAACGGAACAGAATAGAATAGAATAGAATAGAATAGAATAGAATAGAATAGAATAGAATAGAATAGAATAGATAAAATATACAGGAATGGAATGGAATGGAATGGAATGGAATGGAATAGAATAGAATAGAATAGAATAGAATAGAATAGAATAGAATAGAATAGAATAGAATAGAATAGAATAGAATAGAATAGAATAGAATAGAATAGAATAGAATAGAATAGAATAGAATAGAATAGAATAGAATAGAATAGAATAGAATAGAATATTCTTCATTGGCCAAGTTTGGTTTAGTGATTAAGGCACCAGGCTAGAGAGCGGGAAATGGTGAGTTCTAGTCTAGGCGTGAAAGGCAGCTGGGCGACTTTAGGCCAATCACCAGGAGATGGTGAGTTCTAATCCCGCCTTAGGCATGAAAGGCAGCTGGGCAACTTTGGGCCAATCACCAGGAGACTTGGGAGTTCTAATCCCGCCTTAGGCATGAAAGCCAGCTGGGTGACTTTGGGTCAGTCACTCTCTCCCTCAGCCCAACACACATTCAGGGTTTTTGTGGTAGAGAACACAAGAGGAGGAAGGAGTGTTAGATATGTTTGCCACCTTGAATTACTTATTAAAGTAATAAAGGTGGGTAAAAATCCAATAAATAAAGTACAGCAGAAAGACCTAAACAGAACCTACATGTCAAGATTCCTGGCTGATTCTAAGCTGGAGCCCCAGGGCCAAAACTGAATTGGTACTTCAACCTCCTTTACAAACTAAGGCGAATCCAAAGGGCAAATCCTCGCTTCTCCTGCCCATGAAACCAACAGGGTATCGTGGCACCCACCTCTTCGGAAAACTGTAAAAAATGTCATTTTTCTAGCCAAGTCAGTGTTGCAGCCAAAGTTGTTTTGACCTTCTTGTTCTTTATCAGAGAGACTCAACTGTTTTGGGGGGTGTTTTTTTGCCAAGGTTGGTAAGTGACTGGAGGAATGATAGGAAAGAACACCACCCAACAATTCCAGGAATCCAAACATGCCACCATTAAGTGTGTACTTTCAGGGTTGGGGCACATAATTGGGAATGAGCCTTACCAAAAAAAAATGGATGCAGGTTCTAACTTGGAACAGTTTGAATGATGCAAAAATGATAATACTGGATCGATAGAAAAGGATATTTGTAGCTCACTGGTGGACTGTGCTTTCTGAGCTTGGTGGTTTTCTTGCAAAGATTTCATGACCTAACTAGGTAACATCATCTGTGCTAGAAGGGAGGAGGAGGAGGAGGAGGAGGAGGAGGAGGAGGAGGGAGGAGGAGGAGGAGGAGGAGGAGGAGGAGGAGGAGGAGGAGGATGCAGATGTTTTTACCAAGCTAGGTAACATCATCAGTGCTACAACTCCACTCCCTTCCTGCACTGATGATGTTACCTAGTTTGGTAATGAAACATCTGCAGAAAATCACCAACCTCAGAAAGCACTAAGGACCCCAGGGATAATACTGTATTAAGAGGAGAAATGGTGCTGGTTGAAAGAAGCATTTGCCCAAGCCAACTGAACCTTAAAGGCACTTCATGGTAATTCTGGCATTTTTACACCACAACACAGAATTGTTAAGTGTACCTGAGGAAGTAACAATAGACACAGAACTTGGTGGTTTTGTGAGAAAGAGAGAGAGAGAGAGAGAGAGAGAGAGAGAGAGAGAGAGAGAGAGAAATTCTGCTCACTTTGACCTTGCAGGTAGTTATAAAACCACGGAGAAGGTGCTTGCCTGGCCAAGAGAATGGAGACTGAGATTCTAATCCTCCCCCACAGCTGCAGGAGACCCAGAGGGTCTCTGGGCCAATGCAAAAGGCACGATTGTGGTCGTGTAGAAAAATGGAGCCTCCAGCTCCTTAACGAAAGGAGCCGGCGAGACATCAAACAAGCACGCAAACCATAATTGCTTGGGCTGTCACCACTCGCTAAATCCCAATCCAGTGAACAAGCCACAGTGGATGGGGTCCGTGCAGTTCGCTCAACCGGACCGAATGAATCACTTCTAGCTAAGGGCAAAGTCTGCACGAGCTTCACTATAAATATGCAAAACGCTCCATCGGTTCAGCTAAGTTCAGTGGGAAAGGCCCCTGCTAAGCCAGAGTGAGACTTGCCGTTGAAGCTTGCAAGATTCGATCTTCTCCCCTGTCTTAGCGGTGTGTTTAGCGTTAGGTGAAGCCACTAACAGGTGTGGTAGTTCTTCACACCCCAATCAGCTCTGCTTGGATATGACAAGAGAACACACCCATATCTGGCTACGGATAAGTGTGGCAAGGGTTTTTGAAGGCTGGCTGGCTTAACCCTTAGTACAGGTAACCCTCGACTTACAACCCATTCATTTAGCGACCGTTCATGGTTAGCGTGGCACTGAAAAAGGGTGACTCGCGGCCAGTCCTTCTTGCCCTTAACTACCGACGCAGCATCCTCAGGGTCACGCGATCAAAATTCAGTCGCTTGGCAACTGACACGGATTTACGACAGCCCTAGGATCATGTCATCACCGTGATCCCAGTCAGCTTCTGGCAAGCAAAGTCAATAGGCAAAGCCGGATTCACGTGAAGACCTCGTGATTCGCTTAACATCCGCCGCAATTCGCTTAGCAGCCAAGTGGCAAAAAAGTGGTAAAATTGGGCGCAATTCATTTTTTAGCAGCTCCTTGGAATTGGCAGCAGAAATTCTGCTCTCAGTTGTGATCCTAAGCCGGGAACCACTTGTGACGGGAAAAAAAAGCCCTGCTCTTTCCTACTGCATTGCGTGAATTGCCGTTTTGTAGTAGCGGCTACGCTTCAGCGCCGGAGAGGCTTCCATGGGAAGCTGCGAAACTCCCCAGGAGAAGTTGCAAACGCACTTCCTGCTTCTTTTAATCCTTTAAAATGGTGTTCCCCAAAGCTGGGAGGGTGATTTGAAGCTTTGCAATGAAGACCCCGCAGAATCAGGCAGCTGTCGGAGTAGCTGCCGCTGCTGCTCAACCCTGAAATGTGGACAAGGGGATGATGACGGTCAAAAGCAGGGACCAGGAGGCTCCCAGGACACCGAACTGCAAGACCTAAACCCACCTTTCTACCCTGCTGCCTTAAACCTACTCCTCTAGGTAAGATCTACTGCCCAGCTGGCATTGCCCTGCCCGCTGTTTGCAGAGAAGCAGCAGCATGCAGAGAGACGCTCAGATCATGAATATCTAGTCGTCGAGATAATGTTGAGAGTCTAGAAAGAAGATCAACAAAGATGATTAGGGGACTGGAGGCTAAAACATATAAGGAACGGTTGCTGGAATTGGGCATGTCTAGTTTAATGAAGAGAAGGACGAAGGAGGACATGATAGCAGTTCCAATATCTCAAGGGTTGCCACAAAGAAGAGGGAGTCAAGCTATTCTCCAAGGCGCCTGAAGGCAGAACAAGAAGCAACGGATGGAAACTAACCAAAGAGAGAAGCAACCTAGAACTAAGGAGAAACTTCCTGACAGTTAGAACAATTAACCAGTGGAACAACTTGCCTCCAGAAGCGGTGAATGCTCCAACACTGGAAGTTTTTAAGAAGAGATTAGACAACCATCTATCTGAAATGGTGTAGGGTTTCCTGCCTGAGCAGGGGGTTGGACTAGATAGAAGACCTCCAAGGTTCCTTCCAACTCCGTTATTCTATATTCTATATTCTAGACAACACCCTCTCTTTGGCCTACAACCAGCTCAGCAGAGATTAAAATCCAGGAAAAGCTTCCTTAGGTCGACAGAAGACTTTGAAGAATGTAAAAGCAGAGAGGACCTATGGGAAGCTATAAAGAATCAACCCTGGATGGAAGCAATGGAGGAGTCGGCACCCGGGTCTGTCAAAAGCCGGGAAGTATGGAAATGGTTGAATAGACTGTGCACGGGGACAACAAGATCCAGAGATACTCTGAACAAATGGGGCTATCCGGTGGCCTCTGCCCTTTGTGATTGTGGTGGCACGCAGACAACAACACATATGTACACCTGCCCTTTGTGCCCCGATCAGTGTACACTTGAGGACCTCTTGGCAGTGCGACAGAACACAATTAATGTTGCTCGTTTCTGGGCAAGATCTGTTTTAACTTGTACGGAATTTTAACCTTGTATTTTATACTTTGCATTTTACGTCATGCAGTATGCCTTATTTTAATTGTGATGCTTCTGACACGAATAAACACACAAACTGCCGCCAGAGAGAAAGCGAGGCAGGGAGGGAGAGCCAAAATTCTTCTCTGTTGCTCTAGCAAAGAAGCCAGGGGTCTCTTTACGATTTTGAGAATAGAGGTGGGCTGCTTGCAAACTGATGGGCTTCCATGTGCCAGTGACGAAAACTGGTTTTTATAAGGAAAACCATCCCATTATGATGCTGGGTTTTCCCAACAGCTCTGGCGTGTCAAAGGCCTGATGCAAATTAATACAGAAGCTAGAAATTGAGTGTGTTATCGCCTCCTCCTCCTCATCATCCTTCTTCTCCTCCTCATCCTTATCATCATCAACAACAACAACAACAACACAAAGAGAATCTGATTCAGAACAGGGGCCACTTCTATCCCAAACCGCAATGCCAGCCAAGGTAAAAAAAAAACCAACCACTTAATTCTTCTCCCTTTAAAATAGCACTGAATTCAGCAGAAGCAAGCTCTCTATGGCTGCTAAGTCAGAAATTATTTAAGGCTGTCACTTGATTAGGACATTTATGGCTTTTAACAGCCAAGGCTGCTTTCCACTGAGGGATAGAAATTAAAAATCCAGCATCTGTGATGCGCTTTTCTGCAAGCAATTAATCCTCGTTTGCAGATTCCTCATCTTGAACACCCATGTGGGACATGCTTCTATATATATATATATATAAAACAGTAAATCACCTCCAGATGTTCTCACACATACAAGCTGTCGCTTAGGGTTTTCGTCAAGAGAAAGAAAGCTGGGTGTCACTTATTTTAGGCTGGCATTTGCAAGGCACGATGTACCTGTGAATTAATTTTTACTTCGCCCTTTTTGCAAAATTAACCCACCGGGACAACTGCATTTCAAAACGGTGGATGGCAAATAACGAGGAGTTATTTTAAAATGTCAGAGCAGAGCAGGTTCTCTATTTTTTTTAACATTTTTGGTGGCAACTCCAGTGACTGGGTGCTTTGTATAAAGCAGAACTCCCCCCCCCCCCACCCCCAAAAAAAGGGGAAGTGACAGCTGCACGATTAGAAAAATATCCTGTGCATCATCTTTCTTTCTCAAAACTGATTTCTCAATATTAGTCTCCTATAGCAGAAAACCTATAGCAGAAAACCAAGATCATGGCATCCGGCCCTCTCAATTCCTGGCAAATAGATGGGGAAGAAATGGAGGTAGTGACAGATTTTATTTTCCTGGGCTCCAAGATCACCGCAGATGGGGACTGCAGCCAAGAAATTAAAAGACGCTTGCTCCTGGGGAGGAAAGCTATGGCAAATCTAGACAGCATACTAAAAAGCAGAGACATCACCCTGCCAACAAAAGTACGTATGTATAGTCAAGGCCATGGTTTTCCCAGTGGCAATGTATGGCTGTGAAAGTTGGACCATAAGAAAGGCTGAGCGCCAAAGAATTGAGGCCTTTGAACTATGGTGCTGGAGAAGACTCCTGCGAGTCCCCTGGACTGCAAGGCGATCAAACCGGTCAGTCCTAGAGGAGATCAACCCTGACTGTTCTTTAGAAGGCCAGATCCTGAAGTTGAAACTCAAGTACTTTGGCCACCTAATGAGAAGGAAGGACTCACTGGAGAAGAGCCTGATGCTGGGAAAGATGGAGGGCAAGAGAAGAAGGGGACGACAGAGAATGAGGTGGCTGGATGGAGTCACTGAAGCAGTAGGCGGGAGCTTAAATGGACTCCAGAAGATGGTAGAGGACAGGAAGGCCTGGAGGAACATTGTCCGTGGGGTCGCGATGGGTCGGACACGACTTTGCAACTAACAACAACATAGCAGATGGTATACAGATAGTCCTCAACTTACGAACTCAGCTGAGCCCAACATTTCTGTCGCTCTGTGAGACAGCTGTTGTGAGTTTTGCACCATTTTACGACCTTTCCTGCCACAAGTGAACCACTGCAGTTGATAGGTTAGTAACACGGTTGTTAAGTGAATCTGGCTTCCCCATTCACTTTGCTTGTCAGAAGGTCGCAAAAGGGGATCCCGTGATGTCAGGACAGTGAAACCATCATAAATATGAGTCACTCATATTTATGCCAAACATCTGAATTTTGATCACATGACCACATGCAACGGTCATAAGTGTGGAAAAAAGGCCACGAGTCCCCTTTTTTCAGTGTTGTTGTAACTTTCAATGGACACTAAATGAACTGTTGTAAGTCGAGGATTACCTGCATAAGGTTGAGGATTGAGAACAATGGGGGGGGGGGAAAGGCCTGGCTGAAGCTGCAATTCGTTGGACTGCAGGGTACAATAATATCGTACGTAGACTTCAGTTCTGAGAGATTTCACAAGGCGGTTACCTCATGAAGGATGGGCAATGGAAGTCAGTATTTCATTAAAAAATTAATTAAAATGGATCGAGGACAGACACCTCCCTGCCCACCAAAACCAACAAAAACCAAATTAAAATTTCTCCCGACACCATGGAAGCAGATAACATCTTGCAAGGTGTATTTATTTATTGATGGATTGGATTCATATAGGGTTACTCCAGGCTGTGATCTAATTAGATTTCAGTGATCTAATGCGAGACTTTCATCTGTTAGCTCAAGAAATTAAAATATATGGAGCCCTGGAAGCTTCTTGTGCAAGTTGGCATGTATTTACAACAGTTGCCACATCCCGGGCTCAGGTGATCCCCATCTGCAACTTTCCCAGGTAACTTCCGACAAGCAAAGTCAATGGGGAAGCTGGATTCGCTCAACGACGGGGGTGACTCGCTTAACAACCGTGCCAAAAGGTCGTAAAACTGAGCGCAAAAATTTTAACAACCGGCAGGGGTTCCCTTACCAACCATCGCAAAAGATCTATCTATCTATCTATCTATCTATCTATCTATCTATCTATCTATCTATCTATCTATCTATCTATCTATCTATCTATCTATCTATCTATCTATCTATCTATCTATCTATTTATCTATCTATCTATCTATCTATCTATCTATGTCTATCTATATCTGTCTGTATCTATCTATCTATCTATCTATCTATCTATCTATCTATCTATCTATCTATCTATCTATCTATCTATCTATCTATCTGATTTTCTTTTCCCTTTTCATATTCCTCAACTAAGCCATGTCCAAACAGAAGCCTGGCATTGGGGCAAATTAGCCATCAATAAGACACATAGACCTAAACAATTATCTACGGACTATGCAACAAGAGAACAAAAAGACCCAAATACTTCCCCACCGGCAATCAGCGCTTAGATGAGCGTAGATTAATTCCAAGATTAACACGGGACCAACAATCAAGTCAGCAATACCCCAGTGAAGAAACTGCCAAAGAAACCAACAGTAAACAGCCCAGCCAAAGAATCTCTAGGACCACCCCCCACCCACCCTGACAGGGCAAGCCACATTGAGAGCGAACCCCACTCCTTACTAGCACTGATGATGTTACCTAGTTGGGTAAGGAAACGTCTGCAAGAAAACAACCAAGCTCAGAGAGCACCAAGGACCCCTCATGTCAACCCTGAGCTACAAATATTCTCCTTTATTGATATTCTGGTTTCAACCAAGGCGGGCGGCTGTTCTCTCTGAAAGTGGAAAGAGGGCCTTAGAAAACACTGACAATCCACATCTGTGCAAAAGCACATCAGAATGGCACTTGATAGCTCTTAAGCGCATACAGACTCCCTCTTTGTCTTTTGTTGTGTTCCCCCGCCCCCACGGCACATTTTGTAAAGAGGCCGCATTCACAAAAGCTAACAACCTCCTTTTTTTTTCCACTATTTTTAAAGGAGGGGGGGGGGAAACAACAACTTGAATGGGGCTCCTGTCAGATTACATTTACGTTATTGCCTTCCTCACCGACTACAGCCTTACAGGTTGAAAAGCAGCTTCAGGGAAACAAGAGTTGAGAAGTTGGGGTGCTTCAAAGTTTATGCAACCGGACAAAAACTATTGACACAAGATGTCTATGAAGATTCTCAGTCATCCAGGTCACAATTGTATCAAAAGTGGCTTTTATTTTTGAAAAGGCAACTGGACTGGGTTTTTTTGAGGAAGAGGAAGAGGAGGAAGGGGGGGAGGAGGAGGAGGAGGAGGAGGAAGAAGAAGAAGAAGAAGAGAGGAGGAGGAGGAGGAGGAGGAAGAAGAAGAGAGGAACGGAGGAGGAGGAGGAGGAGGAGGAGGCGAGAGGAGGAGAAGAGGAGACGAAGAAGGAAGAAGAGGAGAGAAGGAGGAGGAGGAGGAGGAGGAGGAGGAGGAGGAGGAGGAGGAGGAGGAGGAGGAGGAGAAGAAGAAGAAGTAGTAGTAGTAGTAGTAGTAGTAGTAGTAGCAGCAGTACTAGTAGTAGCTTCCTTTTGGCTGTTCCAAGAAGATTCCACACCTCTTGATTCAGGTGACTCTGAGGTCACAGATAAAACCCCATGTAACCACCACGGATCTCAGAGAGTTTTGACTGCAAAGAAAACACAATCTTTCTATCCCCACCCCCATCCTATCAGAACCTATCATTCCCCCCCTCCCACATCAATTAATCTCAACTGTCAATAAAACTGTCTTTCCATCTCCCACACCATCCAATGCAAAATTGATGAAGCTTCCAGGATAGGAAGCGAAACATCGTTTTCTTCTTCCTCCTCAAAAAATCAGTCCAGTTGCCTTTTCAAAAATGAAAACCACTATTGATACTCACAGATATGATAAGGACATCTGTGAGAACAGCCAAGAAACCCATTCCCCTAAAAGCAGTTTGTGCAGGAAGAAATTCAAGAGGAGAAAGTGGAAAGCTGACTCCTTTCTCCCCAAAATACCCCCCCCAAAAAAACACCCCAAAAACAAAACCATTTTCTTTCCCACAACCTTCAGCTCTTAAGCATCACGAAGCCTCTACGAAAGGATAACATTTTGCCCGTTTCTAAGGTTAAGCAGTACAGAATGTGGCAGGATGGGGAAGTTAAACACTTCCCACTAAGCTAGGAATCGGCCACCTGTTCAAACAGGGAGCCCGCTTGCACAATGTTACACAACGTCACGACCTTTTGGAGCAATCGTTGTTTTTGAAAGGAAGAAAAATGAAGAATGACAAGAAAGCCTGTGTCTTCTGAAATTTCAAGTGAAAACACAGAGTCCGTGAGATCTGATTATCTCACGAGGATCAGAACCTTTTTAAAAAAGAACATAGCAGATGGAATCATAGAACACAGAAGCTTCTAAGGTTTTGGGCACCAGGGACCGGTTCCGTGGAGAGAGGTTTTTCCACAGACCGGAGGGCGCATGGTTTTGTGTGCTGACTGCATCTCGCGGATGGGGCTTTGCTTGTTTGTGCGGACCGGTTGCTGGCATGCACGGACCGGGGGTTGGGGACCCCCGACACAGAACATAGAAGCAGAGGGCTAGGAGTGACTTTAGAGGTCTTCTAATCTAGACCAACCTGCTATTCAAGGCAGGAGACTTACACCATCCTAGTTTATTCTTGAAAACCTCCAGTGGTCCTGCATTAAGAAGGGGGTTCGGCCAGATGACCTCTGAGGTCCCTTTCAACTCTACGACACGACATTTGAGGGCTACTGAACAGCATTGAGTAATGACAGCATAGCTTAGTGAAATGTACGAAGTCAGACGACAAACTCTAGTTAACATCAAGCAACACTATTAAACAAAAACACATTTTGTTTGATCATAAAATCGTATCTATTACTTGAACAGCATCTAGTTTACCCCTCTGCTGGTCGGTTTCAAACCCCTAGGTCAGGGGTAGGCCACCTTGGCTCTTTTATGACTCGTGGACTTCAACTCCCAGAATTCCTGAGCCAGCCATGCTGAGGGGAAAGGGAGTTTCCAAGCTGAGCCAAGCTGGCTCAGGAATTCTGGGAGTTGAAGTCCATGAGTCATAAAGCAGCATAGGCCTAGGCCAGGGGGTAGGCAACCTTGACTCTTTTATGACTCGTGGACTTCAACTCCCAGAATTCCTGAGCCAGCCACGCTGAGGGAAAAAGGAGAGGTTTCCAAGCTGAGCCATGCTGGCTCAGGAATTCTGGGAGTTGAAGTCCACAAGCCATAAAAGAGCCAAGGTTGCCTACCCCTGCCCTAGGTCAACCTGAGCTCTTTGCATAACTCTTAAGTGATGCTGGAATTGTTTCTGGTTAGGGTCAATGTTGGGTTTCATTTTCTTTGGTGATAGATAGTAAAGGCAGTCCTCAACTTACAACAGTTCATTTAGTGACTGTTTGAAGTTACCAGGGTGCTGAAAAAAGGGACTTATGACTCTTTTTCGCACGACAATTTCAGTGGTCACATGATCAAAACTCAGATGTTTTGGCAACTGGCAGGCACTTGTGACAGTTGCAGCGTCCCAGGGTGATATGATCCCCTCTTGGGAACTTCTGACAAGCCAATGGGGAAGTCAGATTCCCTTAACTACTGTGTGACTAACTTAAACAACTGCAGTGGTTCATTTAACAACTGTGGCAAGAAAGGTCGTAAAACGGAGCAAACTCACTTCACTTAGCAACCAAACTTTTGGGCTCAGCTGCAGTCCTAAGTGAAGGGCTACCTGTAAATGTTCATCTTATCCATTCACAGCATCTGGTTGTTGCCCCAATATATTTTTTTCTGGCTTTAGCAAATGGATTTGATTTGTTTCAAAGATAGCTTGGGTCTTTGTGGCAAAAAGGAAGAAAAACAAAAACATGAGGCTGTTATTATGCGTAGCACAGCAAAGGCAAATAATAGTCACTTGAAGGATGGTTTCCAAGATATACATCAACAGGTACTGCAAACTGATTGAAGGGGGAAGTAAAAATGAAATATTTACCTATGTTATTTTTAAGGCTGGTTTTTTTGTGGGGGTTTTTTTGCTTCTGTTTTTAAACATTTACAAATAACCATATGGCATAGATTTTGTTATTAAGCTCAAAAAATTACATTTCTTTTTTAATATCATGAAAACAACTCAACATTTTTTTTTTAAGGATTTTAATAGTTTTCTATCGTTACAATTCATTTGTGCTTAAAGAACAACGTGTTGTCTGGGTTAATTTTTGCTTCGTCGTAAAATTTAAGTTCTTAGTCTCCATCTCGTTTTTCCAACCACTGGTAAAAAAGGTTCCATGTTTGAAAGTATTCTGTATCTTCTTTTTCTTTGATTCTCAATGTGAGCCTATCCATTTCCGCACAGTCCAGTATTTTCTTAATTATCGCTTCCTCCGATGATGTTATCTCATTTTTCAAAACAACTCAACATATTCTGCTTGGTATCTCTATAAAGATTAACTTTTTTTAAAAAAAAAATGTCTTTTGTTTTAAATTTAAAAAAACAAAGAGAGAGAATGTTATTCTCCCAATGAAATTGCTAGAAATAATTATGTTTGGATAAGAGTCATTGAAGATCCAGCGAACTGATCGTGTTGGATTAAGGTCGCATGGGGTGAAGAGATTATCTTCATAAAGGAAATTTTGTTTTAAGAAAATACCTGAAATGTTAGGATTATAGGAGGGTGACTAACTATGGATTATGATAACAACCCACCATTGACTTGATTTTGTAGATGAGCCTCCAGGCATCTGGAATTCATCAACATCTGGAGGCCCCATCAATGAGCTTTATTAATGGGCTACCAGTTTGCTAGTAGCATTATCTACACCAGTGGGAGAACCACCATTGACTCTCCTGACCTGTTGGATTTTAACTCCCATCAGCCTTAAACAACAGGCTCAATGGCAAATGATTATGGGATCGGTAGTCTCAAAACTCAATCCCTTGGCCTTGTTGCTAAGGCTTGGCCACTTCCAGATGTGTAGCCTTCAACTCCCAGAATTCCCTGATAGGGCCATTGCTATCGGAGTTGATATGTGCACATCTGGAAATCGCTAAAGTTGGGTAACTGTTCTCCACCCTAAATGTCTCCTTCGGTAGAAATGGGGATTATGAAACTTTGCATAAACTTTTTTTTCAAGAGCATCTGTGTTTAGTTCAGATTATTAATATTATTTCTTTACCTTCCTGTATTAGACACCCCTCCTTACTCTCACGGTTGCTCAGACCGAAACACACACACAAATCCAAAATAATGGATCAAACAGTCTAAATAATTTATGCAGCTCAATTGTCCAAATCAATTAACTAGTCCAATAATTTGGCATATTTCAACCAAAATCCTGACTTCTGACAAAGTAGTAAAGCTGCATCATTTCTAGTGAACAACGTTGCACAACGTTACACAACGTCACAACCTCTGGGAGTTGAAGTCCACAAGTCTTAAAATTGCCAAGGTTGAAGACCCCTGTTATAGACCTTCCCACTAAATTGCAGCAAGGGTGGTGGGGAGTAGCTTTGGTGACCCCAAAAGTGGGGTTGTCCAATGTGGGGCTTCGGGTGACATCCCCCCCCTCATATTTCATTGCAGTCTCAATGCTTGCAGAACCGAGAATTTAGTCTTCTTGCTTCCCTGACTCCTTTGTCGTTGTGCCACTTTCTTTCCAGCCGTGTCCTAATCATGGACAGTTCCACTATCACCAAGTTAAGGCTAAAACAAACTTTAAAGCTTGTTTAACTTCGTGCCCTTTCCTACAGATCTCCCTTTTGAGTTCTGTTTGGTTTTATGCACCTGGTTACAATGGCTTTTTCCGTGCAAGCTGACAAACGACTACTCTGAAGATTGGACCAAGGGAAAATGATTCTGCTAACTGGATGGCCTCTGGATTTCATCCGTTTCCCCAGAAAGTTGACTGAACCAGCTGCTGGTCAAAGTGTAAAGCCCAGTGGCCTCCTGGCTTAAAGAAATATTGCGGTTAGAAAAATTGGATGAAAACAAACGAACAAGCAAGTCCACTTGCTGAACTGAAGAAGCTTCTTGGGATGAGAAGCGGAATGTTTTCAAAGAAAAAAATCAAGGAAGTCCACTTGCCTTTTGGAAAAGCACCTTTGAGACGACAATAACCTGGATGACGGAGAATCTCCATAGACACCTGCCAGCTTTCCTTTTCCAGAGCAATAGAGCCCTATTCGGTCATCCAGCTCATGGTTCTTGCGAAGGTGATTTTCCAAAAGGCAAGTGGACTTTGTTTTTCCTTGAAGATGTTTCGCTTCTCATCCAAGAAGCTTCTTCAGCTCTGACTGAATGATGGAGGATGGAAGGATTTATATTCCTTGCGATCATCTGGTCATTAGAACTCTTTCTGAGAGTCATTGAGGCCACTTGGGAGGTTTATCCACCATTCAGTCAGAACTGAAGAAGCTTCTTGGATGAGAAGTGAAATGTCTTCTAGCAAAACAAGAAAGTGCAGTTGCCTTTTGAAAAAGCACCTCTGGGTGTTCCATCTCTCCTGAAACTAATCTTAGCATCTCTTGAAGGTCTCCAGAAAGGCTATTAGAACAGCCACCAAACTGTCATTTTAACCAGCTCCTTGATTAGTTTCCATCCGTCGCTTCTTGTCCTGCCTTCAGGTGCTTTGGAGAATAGGTTGACCATCCTCCCTCTACTTTGTGGCAGCCCCTCAAGTACTGGAATACTGCTATAATATCACCCCTATTTTTTCTTTTCTCTAGACTAGCTACAGCCCAATTCCTCCAACTGGTCTTCATATGTTCTAGTCTCCAGGCCCTTCATCATCTTAGTTACTCTTCTCTGCACTCTTTCTAGAGTCTCAACATCTTTTTTATAATGGGGTGACCAAAACGGGATGCAGTATTCCAGATGTGGTCTTACTAAGGTTTTGTAAAGCGGTATTAATGCTTCAGGTGATCTTGACTCTAACCCTCTGTTTATTCAACCAAGGACTATCTGTACTTGGCCATTTACTTTTAAGTATCTTTGGCTGTACTTTGTGATCAAGGAGGAGTGGGAAAACTACTATCCACAAACGCAAAAATAGCTGGAAACATTCAACTCACATTCCTAGATTCCTCTTTTAACTGGGGAGGGGGGAGAAACCAGCCCACAGATTGGTCCTGAAAGACCCTGTTGGCTCCAGCCTTGTAGTCTTTCAGAGACTATAAAAGAGATTTGTATTTTCTCAAATATTTGAATGCTGGATCTGTTCCCAACTTCATCTCTTTGCTAAGGAGAGGCAGAGAGACCAGTTGCAAAATAAACTTTGGCACTGATAAAAAGCAGGGAATAAAAATAAACTCTTGGCTAAAATAAAAACAAGCTGGCTCTTTGGATACAAATGGCCTTTCCCATATTTCAACCTGCCTTGGCCATCTTGAGGCCGACTAGACAGCTGTGGACGATGGTAGCTATAGTACAAACCGTGGGGTCCTTGGTGCTCTCCGAGTTTGCTGGTTTTCTTACAGAGGTTTCGTTACCCATATAGATCTGAAACCTCTTCCAAAAAAACCACCAAGCTCAGAGAGCACCAAGGACCCCACAGTCCTTCTCCTCTCTGCAAACCCCACGTCCTTCCACCATTGATGCTGTTACTTAGTTGGGTAATGAAACGTCTGCAAGAAAACCACCAAGCTCAGAGAGCACCAAGGACCCCACAGTCCTTCTCCTCTCTGCAAACCCCACGTCCTTCCACCATTGATGCTGTTACTTAGTTGGGTAATGAAACGTCTGCAAGAAAGCCACCAAGCTCAGAGAGCACCCAGGACTTCCCAATTCAACCCCGAGCTACAAATATTCTCTTCTCCTAGTAGTTCAAACTACCTGGAGGGACACAGCTCCTTACCTGCATCATCGTGACCACATGGCATGGGTTGAGCAAGTAGATGACCGTCCGGGAAGCAAACTTGAATCCCACCTCAAGTCCAAAAGTCAGGCAGAAGGTCACCAGCAAGAGGTTTCTGCCCCAACATTCCTCCTTGACCCGGGACTGAGCCAAGCGGTCAGCAGCTTCCTTGGCCGTGGAGCGTCCGATCTTCCGCAGAGAGACCAGGATCTCCAGGATTCCCACGAGGATGAAGACCACGCTCTCCAGCAGACGCTGCTCCCAAGGGAGGAAGGAGGCGCACTCGCGGCCCCCGTTGCCTTCAAAGCTGGGGTCCACCCCGCCGTACATCCAGTCCATCAGGTTGGAGAAGCTGTAGCGACTCATGGTCCAGGGGGGCTCCCCGCCTGGGCTGGGAGGGAGCAGGGGCGAGTTGGAGAAGATCAAAGCCAGGACAGCGTCCAGGGGGCGAACCATGAAATGCCAGGACTCCTTCCTCCACAGACTGCCTGCCCCCTCTCGGGAGCCAGGACGGGGGGCTCAGAAGACCCCAGGGGCAGAACCTGGTAAGAAAAGAAGAACAACCTAACTTAGCCCCTGACCCTTCCTTGTTCACTTGTCCACACAGCCGGCTACCACCCACCATAGGCAGGCTTTGAGATCAGCCACGTTGGAACCACCTGGACTACACCTCCCATCGCCGCCGCCCCTCCCCAACATCCCAGGCCAAGCAAGCACCCCAAGAACCCCACTAAGACGGGCTCACCCTCAGCCAGCTCCCAGCCGGGTGGGGAAAACGGCTGCCTAAACCCTCTTGGCGCTTTGCTGGCTGGTGAACTGGCTGGGGCGGACGCCGCCTCTGCACGACGCCCCTGCGAGGGAGGGCGCTTGGGCAGCAGCAGCGGGGGGGGAGGGGGGAAAGGCGGGGAAGAGGGGGAGGGGGCAAGGGAAAGAAAGGGAGCCCAAAAAGCACCTGTCTCCCTGCCAGCGTCTTAGGGGGAAGGAGGGAGGGGGGCAGGAAGGTCTTCTGCACTCCCCGTCTTGTCTCCCCCCACCCTCAATGCCTGGAGGGGAGGGGAAGAGAGGGAGGGAAGGACCCCCTCCTCTCCGCTGCCAGGGCTGCCCTCCTCCCCCCCCGCGCTCCCTCCGGCCTCGCGGCCCCTCCAGCCAAGCGGGGATCGAGGCGAGGCACCCACCGCCGCGCTCCGCCTTCCCAGCCCCGGGGGAGCCGCTGTAGCCGCGCCTGGTGGAGAGCTCGCCCGCCGCCCGGACCGAGCAGGGACGCAACAATGTGGCCGCGCCGCTCTTCTCCACAGAGCAGCATCCCCCGCCGACGCGCTGGGCTCGGCCCGACCAGCCGCCGGGGCGCCGGAGATTGGCTGCCCGGGACTGCCCGCTCCGCCTCTCGGAAGGCGGCTCTTGGCGGGCCGGGGAGGGCTGGAGGCGGCCGCACTTGCGCGGCTAGAGCTCCGGAGGAAGCGGGGCGGCCGCCTGCGCGCTTCCCCCCGCACGTAGCAAGCCAGCAGCTCAAGGGACGGGAGGCGGCGAAGCCGGGGCGGGCGGGGCGCTTTCGTCTCGGGGTAGCCCGGCTGGGGCCGCGGCCGTATGGCGGGACTGGGGGTGGGGAGGGGGGGATGCCTTCTGGGACGGAAGGGAAAGAAGAAGGAAGTGGGGCCTTCCCTGCACGTGGAAATTTCCTGCCGTTTCTCTGGGCCACGTGTGTGGGGGGGGGGCGATATTCTTTCTTTCCCTTCCTTCCTTCCTTCCTTTTTCCTTTCTTTCTCGTCCTTTGTCTTCCTTTTTCTTTCTCTTCCTTCCTTTTCTCTTTCTTTCTTTCCTTCCTTCCTCTTCCTTTCTTTCTTTCTCTTCCTTCCTTCCTTCCTTCCTTCCTTTCTCCTTTCTTTCTCTTCCTTCCTTCCTTCCTTCCTTCCTTTCTTTCCTTCTCAGGGTGATGCAGCGTGTGCTGGAGGGGTTCTCCCTTTGAGAGCTGCCTGCCACGAAATCTCATTTCGGCGTGTGCTGATTATGGGGCACCTTTAAAGGGAGAATCAAGTTATTCTTCTCTATTCGGTTCTAAAGGCAGCAGGCGCGGCGCACGAGGCTCCGTCTAGCTAGCCGGCACGCTGGAGCCCGCTTTCTGCCCTCCAGGAGTCCTTTGCCATGGGAGGACAGAGAGAGCGGCCGTCCAGCCTCCCAGGAAAAAAAACCAAAATGACCGCTGAAAGCGACTTTCGTTTACTCCTGCTGAGATGCGAGTTTTCTGCCTGCCAGAGATTGACTTCGGCAAGAGCTACACGCGGTTGAGCGCGTACGTGATGCCTTCCTGTTGGTGGCTAAGCCACCCTCCCCAGGGTGCATTAAACATTCATGGCTGGGGTTATGCCGAGAGAGAAGAGTATGTGGAGTGGAGTGGAAGAGAATAAGAAATAGAGTAGAGTGGAATGGAATAGAATAGAATAGAATAGAATAGAAATTGGAGAATAGAATAGATATTGGAGAATAGAATAGAGTAGAATAGAATAGAATAGAAATTGGAGAATAGAGTAGAGTAGAATAGAATAGAATAGAAATTGGAGAATAGAATAGATATTGGAGAATAGAATAGAGTAGAATAGAATAGAATAGAATAGAAATTGGAGAATAGAGTAGAATAGAATAGAATAGAAATTGGAGAATAGAGTAGAATAGAATAGAATAGAATAGAAATTGGAGAATAGAGTAGAATAGAATAGAATAGAAATTGGAGAATAGAATAGAGTAGAATAGAATAGAAATTGGAGAATAGAATAGAATAGAATAGAATAGTTGGAAGGGACCTTGGAGGTCTTCTAGTCCAACCTTCTGCTTAGGCAGGAAACCCGATACCATTTCAAAGTGGTGATGTAGCATCATGTGGAAGGCAACAGATCCTTCATCCCAGTCAGAGGACTAATGGGAGACCTTCCACGTGTGCTTAGCTTGGAGGTTGCTCTTAAGGAGGGTCCCTTCCTGACAAGATGGAGGAAGGAGCTGGTCAGAACCGGTCCAGTCTGAGAGGATGGCTTTGCTCATCTCACTCTTAATTAAGCCAAATTCCATTCTCCATCAGAATCATGTTCAGCATCCAAAGCTGATGGAGGGATGGAGATCGCCGGTTTAATCTAGCGCAGCTGGGGAATTTGGGACTTTGGAATTTGGGACTTGAAGTCCACAGGTCTTAAAGTTGCCAAGGTTGGACACTCCTGGTCTACTGGTTAAAGCACCAGGTTAGAAAAAGGGAGGCTGCGAGTTCTAGTTCCGCTTTAGGCGCAAAGTCAGTTGGGCGCTTGAGCCAGTCACTCTCAGCCTTAGGAAGGAGACGAGGGCAAACCACTTCTGAAGTGTTCGGGGGGGGGGGAATTACGGGAAGGTGTTCTGGGAGTTGAAGTCCACAAGTCTTAAAGTGGCCAAGTTTGAGGACCCCTGCAATAAGGGGTCATGGGTGCTCTCTCAGCTTGCTTTTTTTTCTTGCAGACATTTCATTACCCACACTAGGTAACATCATCAGTGCTAGTAAGGAGTGCTGTTTGCTGTCAGTTTTATTCTGTTGGCTTGCCCTGTCAGTGTGGATGGGGGTGGTCTTAGAGATTTTTTTGAACGGGCTATTTGCTGTTGGCTTCTTTGGCAGTTTCTTGATTAGGGTATTATTTCCTTGATTTTGGTCTGATGTTAATCTTGGAGTTAATCTATGCTGATCTGGGGGCTGATTGCTGGTGGAGAGGTACTTGGGTCTTTTTGTTCCCTTTGGGGTTGATTGTCTCTTTTGCACAGTCTATAGATGTTGTTTCTGTCTTATGTCTATTGAAGGCTAATGTGTCAGAGTGCCAGGCTTCTAGAAATTCCTTGGCATTTTTGGACTTGGCCTGGTCTAAGACCACCCCCACCAACAGACAGCAACCTGCACTCCTTACTAGCACTGATGATGTTACCTAGTTTGGGTAATGAAATGTCTGCAAGAAAACAAGCAAGCTCAGAGAGCACCAAGGACTCCACAGTCCTTCTTCTCTTCTCCTTCTCCTTCATCTCCACAAACCTCACTCCTTTCTAGCACTGATGATGTTACCTAGTTTGGGTAATGAAATGTCTGCAAGAAAACAAGCAAGCTCAGAGAGCACCAAGGACTCCACAGTCCTTCTTCTTCTCTTCTCCTTCTCCTCCTTCTCCTCCAACCTCACTCCTTTCTAGCACTGATGATGTTACCTAGTTTGGGTAATGAAACGTCTGCAAGAAAGAGGGAGCACCAAGGACCCCTCATGTCAACCCTGAGCTACAAATATTCTCCTTTATTAGAACTTCAATAAAGCCTATAATATTTCCTCCTGCCCAAGATGCACCAACCTCGGGCCACAAAATTAAGCTACCTTAATTAAGATAACCACATCTAGAGATCCAGGTGAGCTGAAGGTAAATATACACCTTTATCACGTGCACATTAGGAGCCAAGATAACTCATATCTTTCCTGATGCTCAGATCTTTGAAGGTCCTCCAGGGTGAATTCCTGAGAAGTGCAAGTCAAATAACAAGCGAAATTGTCTGCATTTGGGTACTTAGGAACTATTGGGGGACAGCCGTTTATTCGCGTGCTTTGCTTTGCTTTGCAGCTCTGATCAGCCAAATGCAAATAAAATAAAATTGAGCGGGGATAAATCAGAGAAGGAAGCAAAGAACCCAAAAGAGAAAGATTGCTCGCTTGCTGACTTCGCTTTCACACTTCCTTCCCTCCTCTGTTTTGGCTTTGCATCTATTTACATAAATCAGCAGATTGAGCTAGATATAAATTCTCACCGTCTGGAGTGTAATTCTTTTTTTTAGAAGGAAGAAATAGGTACTGATTTGGTAGCTACACACACACACATACCCCTATACCCACAGAGAGAGAGAGAGAGAGAGAAAAAAAAAACCATTGAGTATTAATAACAAACTCTCATTCTGGATCTCTCTGAGTTTAAAACTGAATACACTGATCAGTTAATTTCCGTGAAGCCCTTTTGCCCAGCGGCTGCCTTTGAAAGCACTTTAAAGGAACCTTTAAATTAATGCCCTTCTCTGCTTGCCATCTGCCTTTTCCATGCTTTTGACCCCATAATTGTGATGCTGCTGGATTCGGTTCTTACCGGTTGTCTTAAATCACAAGATGGTTGCGTTATTATGCTATTCGTGAATTAAAGAATCCATGCTGGTCGACTTCTTTTTACGAACTAGCTATACGATATTTATAATATAATATTTCTATTCATTACACACGGATCGATTCTGAAACATGGTCGTGCTCCTCCCTTCTGAAGGAAAGAAAAAGCACCTGCAATTCTACATCACGGACTGTAAAATTCCATGCCAAATGTGACAGGTACAACTGTAGGAGGTTGTCCTTGACTTACAACAGTTCGTTTAGTGACCGAAGTTACAGCGGCACTGAAAAAAAGTGACTTAGGACCGTTTTTCACACAACCATCGCAGCACCCCTATGGTCGCGTGATCAAATTCAGCCATTTGGCAACTGACTCATGTTTACGACGGTCGCAGCGTCCCGGGGTCACGTGATCCCCTTTTGCGACCTTCTGACAAGCAGAGTCCGTGGGGAAGCCAGATTCACTTAACAACCACATTACTAACTTAATAACCGCAGGGATTCACTTAACTACTGTAGTAAGAAAGGTCATAAAATGGGGCAAAGCTCACTTGGCAAATGTCTCGCTTAGCAACAGAAATTTGGGGCTCAGTTGTGGTCGTACGTCGAGGAGTACGTGTACTTTTGGTGCACAATGGTATGATCTCGGTTTGAGTTTTATTTGTGACCAGGAGATGCACGTGTGTGCAGCTGTCATAAGTTTGAAAACCGGTCATAAGTAGCTGCAGGGGGCTCTGGGGTAACTTCAAACAGACATTAAGTAGGCAGTTGCCTTTTCCAAAACAGATGCATTATTAGGCCTTTCCCACAAACATTGTTTGACATCTAGAATAATATCACTTTTGTGATTCTCTTGGCCTCAGCTTTAGTCTATAGTCCAACGTTGCATGGACATCTTTACAATGAAGGGTTTCCCCTTTAAATCGGTTCATTCCAGCTGCATTTCAATCCGGTCGGTGCCTTAGCGACATTTTGAAGGGCATGGCGCCCCCTGGTGGTGGGTTGCTCTAGAAGAATGTTTGTGTCCTCTTTTTCACTTCCGTGTAAGAAGCCCATAATTCTTTTCTTTTCCTCCACTGGCTAAAGGCGAGGAGAGGGAAGCTTTTTAAACAGCAGCAAAATGCAGGCGGTACCTTAAGCTTCACAGACACAAAAGGGGCTCTGTTCAAACTGAAAGTTAGCATTTGAAAGAATCAGAAGAATCAATGTTGTCCGTCCTTCCTTCCTTCCTTCCTTCCTCCTTCCTTCTTTCCTTCTCTATATCCTCCCCCTCTCTCTACCTTTCCTTTCTTCCTTCTCTCTATCCTCCCTCCTCCTCCCTCCTTCCTTCCTTCCTTCCTTCCTCCTTCCTTCCTTCCTTCTCTATATCCTCCCCTCTCTCTCCCTTTCCTTTCTTCCTTCTCTCTATCCCCCCTCCTCCTTCCTTCCTTCCTTCCTTTTCTCTATCCTTCCTTCCTCTCTCCCTTCCTTCCTTCTTTATCCCCACCTCCCTCCCTCCCTTCTCTCTATCCTCCCTCCCTCCCTCTCTCCCTCCCTTCCTTCCTTTCTCCCTTCCTTCCTTCTTTATCCCCACCTCCCTTCTTCTTTTCTATGCTGTTTAGGTTGTCCCAAGCTAGCATTTCCAATATCCTGAGAATTTTGCCCGCTGTTCAGCATTCCCGTTCACCTGGCTCTCCATCTAGGTAGGAATAATGAAGATATTATCCACTCCGTCGTGTCCGACTCGGCAATTCTCTGGGCCAGGTCTCTCCACGTCTTCCGATCTTGCACTGCTTTTTTGAGTTTTCCTTTGCTCTGGCTGGTGTCGGTTTGGATGGGTGTCCAGCCACCGTGTTCTTTAGTGATCTGGTTTCCTTTTACCACAAACTCTGCTCAACATAATTGCTTTCTCCCTTGAATTCCCCTGCATGACCTGGCCAAAATAAGTGAGACACAGTTTTGAGATTTTGCCTTCTAGTGGCATATCTGGCGTTAGGCGTTCCTGTACTTGCTTGTTCGTCACCGTTGCTCTCCAAGGAACACGCAGGAGTCTTCTCCAGCATCACAGCTCAAATGAGTCCATTTTCTCCCAGCCTTGTCTTTTTAAAGTCCAACTTTCACTACCATAGGTAGCTACGGGGAACACAGTAGAGTGAAATAACCTCCATTTGTTTGCCAGGCTGATGTTCCTTGCTTTTCCAGGAAGAGTGAATTTTTTCCCACGCATTCTATCTCTTCACCGTCAATTTCCATTTTGATGTTTCCCTTCCTTGCAGTGGTCGTGAGCTTGGTCTTTTTCAGCTTCAGGAAGAGGCCAACATTCTCACTTTCCTCTTTGATTTTCTTGATCAGATGTCCCAGGCCTTTTTTTTTTTTTTTTTGAGGGAAGCTGCTATATATATAAAAAAAAGATTCTGGCTGGACGCTGCTATGGGTGGGCTTAAATAGTATTTGTGTCTAAGAGCTTTTGTTTTTCTGTCCTCCAGCTAGAGGTGTGTCTCCACAACACATATAAACAATGGCAGGAGCTTTGAAGGTTTACCATAGCCTGCAGATGCCCCTGGACTCAGGAATGGCTGGAATATACATTCAGGGATACTGGTCTGCTCTCCTCCTCCTCCTCCTCCTCCTCCTCCTCCTCCTCCTCCTCCTCCTCTACCACCACCATCATCACTACCATCACCACCACCTTCTCCTCCTCTTCCTCTTCTCCTTCTCCACCTTTTCCTCCTCTTCCATCATCATCCCTCCTCCTCCGCCTCCTCTTTTCCTCCTCTCCTCCTCCTCTACCACCACTATCATCACTACCATCACCTCCTCCGCCTCTTCCTCCTCTCCTTCTCCTCCTTCACCACCTTCTCCTCCTCTTCCATCATCATCTCTTCCTCCTCCACCTCCTCCTCCTCCTCCTCCTCCTCCTCCTCTACCACCAGCATCATCACTACCATCACCTCCTCCGCCTCTTCCTCCTCTCCTTCTCCTCCTTCACCACCTTCTCCTCTTCTTCCATCATCTCCTCCTCCTCCTCCTCCTCCTCCTCCACACTGCTCTTTCTCTTCACAGAGGGGACAAAACAGAGGGAGACAAACACCTGCCTCGCCCTCCCCTCCTCCAGTTATGATCCTGAAAATTCAGTGATAACTACAGTGGCATGTCAGGCTCAGTGATAACTAATTGGAAGGATGCGGCTTTCAGGTTACTTCTTTCATGCAATCCAGATCCCTCAAGAGAACCCTGGGTGTGGTCCGTAGATAGATCTTGCTCTTTCCTCTCTGGCTTTGACACCCAAAGCAGGTCAAAGGTTGCAAATCAACAAAACAAGAGTCGCCAGTGGGAGGTTTCTGTCTCTGTCTTCCTGGAGAAAGAAAGATCAGCAGATCAACAGGTAGGTCACCTGAAAGAGTCTAGAGCAGAGGTCCCCAACCTTTTGGGCAGCAGGGACCGGTTCCGTGGAGAAAGGTTTTTCCACGGACTGGAGGGTGAGTGGTTTTGTGTGCTGCCTGCATTCCGTGGATGGAGCTTTGCTTGTTTGTGCGGACCGGTTGCTGGCATGCTGCGGCCCGGTACTGGTCCACAGACCGGGGGTTGGGGACCCCTGGTCTAGATCACGTTGTGTTCTTTCTGTTCAATGCTCAATTGGACTGGCTAGAATAAAGAACCCCCTTTATCAGAATCTCAGGGATAGCAACCATTTCTGCATAGATGAATATTTTTACTGGTTTGTTAGACAGATTCTGATCACAGGTAGTCTTTGACTTACAACCATTGATTTAGTGAGCATTTGAAATTACATCAGCCCTGAAAAATGTGACTTATGATCAGTTCTCATACTTATGACCGTTGCAGCATCCCCATGATCAAAAGTCAAATGTTTGCGGCGGGCAGGCATCTCTAAAGACTTGAGGCTATTAAGAAATACTGGGGCTGCTTTCTGCCTTTGTCAAGATTTTTCTCCATTTCTCCTTTGGGGAAATATAATAGTCTGCCTCTCTTAATATCCCCCCAAATATTTAATCCCCAGGGGAGGTGCGTTCTTACCACTGGAATATACTGATCCGGTCTGATTCACTTGGAACAGAGGATTTGATTCTTAATATCAATGAAATCCAACTCAGCGTTCAAATAGATTGATTTTAATTTTTTTTTACAACCAGCTCAAACTTACTCCAAGGCCTGTGATGCAACCCAGTTTCGAGGCAACACTTTAATTTGATTGTTTACCCAAACTCCCTTTGAATCCAGCCTCCCTGTTGCATCTTTGCAAGGCTGTACTAATTACAGGTTATTAACAGGGATGCCCACAGAAGGGAGGGGGATCCAAAATGTCAAATGACAGCCCTGATGCCCTTGTAGATGGTTACACACTGGTGGTGTCCTCTCGACTTTGAACCTTCTGACTGTCAGCTACCCTGAGGAGCTGAAGAGATTATTAACTTTCATAATGGATTCTGAAACAAAAGAAGCAAATGGGAATCATCTGAAATTCCAAATGAGTAAAAAAGCAAGACAGTTGTCTAGTTTCACAAAAGCAAAAAATGTTTACTAAGTGTAAGAAGAACTAAATGTGAGAAATCCGAGCGCAAGGCCACCAAAGGCATTTCTGCCCATTTCTTCAGGCCCCCCACTTTTACCTTTCAAGATGAAACCTGGCTCAGTGGCAGCAACTGTGGGAGGGATCTTGGAGGCCTAGTGGGCGACCACTTAAATAGGAGCCAGCAGTGTGCTGCAGCTGCCAAAAAGGCCAGCGCGATCCTAGGCTGTATTATCAGAGGGATAGAACCAAGATCAAGTCAAGTGTTAGTATCGCTCTATAACAGACATGTCAAACTCGTGACGTCACGCAACGTATCAGGACTGTTTTGCCATTGCTGGCAATGGGGTGGGCACGGCTTCTGCGTGACGCGTCCGGCCCATGGGCAGTTTGACATCCCTGCTCTATATGGTCTTGGTAAAACCACACTTGAAGTATCGCATCCAGTTTTGGTCACCACAATATAAAAAAGATGTTGAGACTCTGGAAGGAGAGCAGAGAAGAGCAACAAAGATGATTAGGGGGCTGGAGGCTAAAACATATGAAGAACAATTGCAGGAATTGGGTATGTCTAGTTTAAGGAAAAGAAGGACTAGGAGTGATATGATAGCAGTGTTCCAATATCTGAGGAGCTGTCACAAAGAAGAGGGGGTCAACCTATCCTCCAAAGCACCTGAAGGCAGGACAAGAAGCAACGGATGGAAAATAATCAAGGAGAAAAGCAACCTAGAACTAAGGAGAAACTTCCTGACAGTGAGAACAATCAGTGGAACAACTTGCCTCCAGAAGTTGTGGGTGCTCCATCACTGGAGGTTTTTAAGAAGAGATTGAACAGCTACTTGTCTGAAACTGTATAGGGTCTGCTGCTTGAGCAGGGGGTTGGACTAGAAGACCTCGAAGGTCCCTTCCAACTCTATTATTCCGTTAAAAGTCCGTGGAAGTATCAGTCACCACAAAATGCAGCCAAACACGTTGAGATTCCCAGCATTTGTAAGCTGAGAGCTGCTTAGCATTCACCCGCTCCAGTTAAGATGCTCAATCTGGCTTTATTATACTAAACCTTTAAACCTGACTTTAAGAAGAATGTGTTTTAAAAGTGCATTACAAAACAATTGTTCGTTTACAGCCAGGATTTTAGTAATTAGGATAAACCATTTCTTTATCCAAATCACCTTACATGTTTGTTAAATCTCTTTTCCTCCAGACCAATAATTTCACACTTTTGAAGGTTAAAGAGTGAACTTTTACACCAGAAACGTGTTCTTTTGCAAGGCTGTTGTAACTTCCCTTACTCACTAAACAAATTATTATAAGTCAGAAAGTACACTTTGACTTCCGGTTGTGACGTCATCGTGGAGCGGGTGAAGGAACAGATCTCTGTTCCTAAATCCCGGAAATTTCTTCGCTAAGAGCCCGGTAAGGGCTTTACCGATCCCGGAGAGACCGGTAAATTAAAGAGGAAGCTTCAGAGAAGCCGGGTGGAAAGCAAACACCCGAGCAGACAGGAGCAGCACTCTTAAAATTGGCGGAGAAGAAGCCGGTCTTTAAGGCTGGCCGGGAGCGATGGCGACAGCCTGAGAGGGAAGTGAAAAGTAGAACTGACAGCTTCGTACGGCAGAGGAGAAACCCCTGAAGTAGGTGAGGAATATTTGATAGAAGGCGCGGAAAAGCAAAGCGATAAGGAGAGAGACACAGCGGCAACTGAAATTGAATAGAGCGGAGAAGGGAGCCTTAGAGCAGAACGAGAGCAGCGAGAAGAAGCAGAGAGCCCACAGTAAAGCTTATAAAACGTGAAAGGCTGGAATTTAAAAGCTGTAAGAAGCAGAGATTGAAACTAGAGAAAGGACTGGAGACGGCCAGAGGCAACAAAGGGTGATTAAGAGACTTTGAAAAAATCAACATAAGGATTAAAAGTTGAAGTGAGACAACGGAGAAACTTAATACCAATTACTGGATCTTATTTTTGAAGAACAAATACCATTGAAATTTGAATCTTAACTGACATTTATCTGGACAAAGTGACTAGTGGTCGTTTTGGATTTATTGGATATACAGAAGAGGAAATAAGGTGACATTTGGTGGATCTGTAGACACATTAAACTGAGACAGAGAGAAAAAAGGCTGATGCAATATTGCAGCACCTGTTAACAAACAGGGATCATAGAGAGAGAGGTGATTATTTAAACAAGAGTGATAGTGAATGAAATTAAGAGTGGTGATAATATTTTGAGAATAGTATATGTATATGCATTGTGTGTAGTATTACAGAAATATACAAAAGAGGTGTTAAGAGTATTATAAATTATATTATATAATAGTGGGATAAGAAAAGGTATAACTCTATTTGTAATCTTATTTTTAAGGTGAACCCTTAACGTTATATAAAATTGATATATGCAAGTGTGGGAAAATATTATCCAAGTAATAAAAATGACAAGTACCACAGCAACAACTAAAATAAGTAAAAAAACAGCTATAAATCCCACACCTATAATGGCCTCTCCTATAGGTCAAAGAACCATAGGAACCATGTTGGGGAAAGAAAAAGAAAAAGTAGAATTGGCGATGAACCCACAGAGTATACAGACAATGTTACAAATGATGCAGGAAACAATGACGAAAACCCAAGAAGCAATAGCAAATAATCATGAAGAAACAAAAACTCACCACAAAGAAATCAAAAATGAAATTAAAAACATGAATGACAAGATAGAGAGTATACAACAAACAATGATGAAGAACGAACAAAGAATTCAAAAAGTTGAAACAAAAATAGATCAAGTTGATGGCAAAATAGAAAAGATGGATCAGATATCCAAACAAGCAAACAGAGAGCTGACCCAATCTATTACCTTCTTGGAAATGGAAAAAGCTGCGTTCTTCCTAAGATTTCAAAATATCGTAGAGGAAAAAGAAGAAGATTTGGGAGAGAAGATGGCGGAGATATTGGCCGAGATATTAGGAAAGGACAAACAGGACGTAAGAAGAGACATAGATGAAATTTATCGAGTACATACAAATTATGCACGTAGGCACAGACTGGCGAGAGAGGTACATATAAGGTTGACTAGAAGATCAATAAGGGATGAAATATATAAAAAAACAAGAGACAAACAGATAGTATATAAGGGTAAAGAAATAATTGTATTAAAGCAAATACCACGTAGAATACGAAATCAGAGACGAGAATACCAATTTCTAACAACCCAATTAACTAAATATAAAGTTATGTTTCGATGGTTAGTACCTGAAGGCATATTTGTAACATGGCAAGAAAAAAAATATAAGATAGACACACTCGAGAAAGCGCAGGATTTTTATGAATGTCACTTTGCGCAGGGAGAAGAACAAGAAAGTAGGGAAGAGCCAGAGAGTAAAAGTCAGGAGGAAGACCTAATAGAAGAATTTGAACGAGAAAGAGAAAAGCAAAAGAAACAAGAAAGAGAAAGGTTAGAAAGAGAAGGAGCAAAAGGAAGGGTAATAGAGACAAGAAGCACAAAAAACCAGATCAAGTAAAAAACGGGAGAGGCAATTAAGCTCTTTTCTGTAAACATTAATGGTTTAAACATACCAAGAAAAAGAGTACAAACGTTTAATAAATTAAGGAAATTGGATGCAGACGTGATATGTCTACAGGAAGTTCATATAAAAAAGGATTATAGAAAACTACTAGAGAATGTAAAATTAGGAACACTATACACAACACTAGCACAAAACAAGAAAGGAGGAATTGCTATATATGTTAAAGAAAAAATAAAATCAAAATTAATATATTCGGATGAAGAGGGGAGAATTTTAATGTTGGAAATAGAATTAGGGCAAAAACAAACTTTATTAACGGCAGTATATGCACCAAATAATAATCAATATGAATTTTTTAAAAAGGTACATAAGAAACTAGTGGATCTGGACTATGAAAATATTTGTATGATTGGGGATCTAAATGCAATAGTCGATGTTAAGAAAGACTATAAAAGTAGTAAAAAGAGCAAAAAGAAGAAAAATATATTACCAAAATCATTCTTTAACATGATAACAGAACTCAACCTTCGGGATATATGGAGAGAGACACACAGATCAGACAAACAATACACATTTTATTCGTATCCGCATCAATCCTGGTCCAGGATCGATATGGCCTGGGTAACAACAGAAATACAGAACGGGATAGAGATAATTGAAATAGGACTTAATGACTGGGCAGATCACAACCCAATAACAATAAAATGGAAAGGCCAGAAACAGAGAAAAAGATGGTCAATGAATCAAAGACTATGTAAAGACAAACAATATATACAGATGCTAGAAAAGGAACTGACATTATTTTTTCAGGTAAATAAAAAGGAAGAGACATCAACACAAAATTTGTGGGATACCACAAAAGCCTACATTTGAGGATTGACAATTGCATACAACTCTAAGAAAAATAAAGATAGGAGACTTCAACAAGAAAAACTGCAAGAAGAACTTAAAGAAACAGAAAGTGACCTACAGAAGGATCCACAAAACAAAAAGATAAAGGAAAAATGGAATATTATAAAACATAAGATTAATCTGACAACACAAAAAGAAATGGCACAGAAAATTAGGATGGCGAAACAAAATTACTTTGAAAACGCGAATAAAACCGGTCGATGGTTGGCCTATAAATTAAAAAAAGAAAAAGGTAAAAGAGCAATACATCAACTACAAGATGAAAGTGGAACAGTACAATATAGACGGGAAGAGAAAAAGAACATAATACAAAATTTCTTCTCAAAGCTATACTATCAGGAAGATATAGCAGATGATAAAGTTAAACAATATATAGAGGCAGCAAAAATGAGCAAAATCACAGAAGAACAAAAGGAAATGTTGAATAGACCAATAACCGCAATAGAACTAGAAACAGCATTGAAAAAACAAAAAAATAATAAATCACCAGGACCAGATGGAATTCCGGTTGAGTTCTATAAAAATATACAAGAGTCACTACAATGGATAATGTTGGAGATTTGTAATGAGGTGCTGGAGGAGGCGAAGATACCGCCATCTTGGACTGAAGCAATTATTACTCTCATCCCTAAGGAAGATTCAGACCTGCAACAAATTCAAAACTATAGGCCGATTTCTTTACTGAATACAGATTATAAGACATTTGCAACAATAATAGCAGAAAGGATTAAAAAAATCTTGAATAACTACATCCACCCAGACCAAAATGGATTTCTACCAGGACGACAGATAAAAAACAATATGAGGATAATAATGAACACCTTAGAATTTTATGAAGTCCACTCTGAAAGACAAGCTACACTGGTTTTCCTTGATGCCCAGAAGGCATTTGATAATTTGAACTGGAAATTTATTATAACACAACTGAACTACATGGAATTTGGGACAAAATTTGAAAAGATGGTTGAGAAAATATATACTAAACAAACAGCTAGGGTAATTATGAATGACGAAATGACAGAAAAAATTGAGATAACTAAAGGAGTAAGACAAGGGTGCCCACTCTCTCCTCTTCTATTTATTTTATCATTAGAAATACTCTTGACAAAAATCAGAGAGGACCAAGAAATAAAGGGTTTAAAAATTAAGAAGGAAGAATATAAGGTCCAAGCCTTCGCTGATGATTTGGTATTTATTTTGGAAGACCCATTAGAAACCGGCCCTAAATTAATTCAAAAAATAGAAGAATTTGGTGAGGTAGCCGGACTTAAGATTAATAAGAATAAATCCAAATTAATAACCAAAAATCTTACAAAGACACAGGAAAGCGAATTGGAAGATAAAACAAAAATAAGTGTAACAAAAAAAATAAAATATTTAGGGATTTGGCTTACAGCGAAGTGCTCCTCAATTAAGGAGGATAATTATGATAAAATACTATACCAGATAAAAAAAGATTTAGAAAATTGGGAAAACCTACAAATTTCATTTTTAGGGAGGATTGCAACGATCAAAATGAATATATTGCCAAAAATATTATTCCTGTTCCAAGTCATTCCAATAAAACTAGGGAAAACATTCTTTCAAGAATTAAATAAATTGGTTACTAAATTTATATGGCAAAGGAAAAAACCTAGGATTAAATTAAAACTCTTGCAAGATACGAAAGATAAAGGGGGGTTGGCACTACCAGAGTGGGAAATATATTACCAAGCATCAAGCCTAACTTGGCTAAAAGAATGGATGAAATTGGAAAATACCAGAATTTTAACACTTGAAGGACACGACTTGCAAGCGGGGTGGCATGCATTTCTATGGGACGAAAAATATAAAGTACATAGATACTTTCGAAGACATATACTTAGGGATGCATTGCTACAGACTTGGGAAAAGATAAAACAAAAACATTACATAAGAATTCCAATGTGGTTATCCCCAACAGAAGCTCTGAAACACCCAAACCTACTAGACATAAATAAGATAATTAGATACAAGGAATTGGTAAATGAACAGGGAAATCTGAAAACAAAACAAGAATTGGAACATGATGTAGGCAGAGAGATTGATTGGTGGACATACACACAAATCCAATCTAAATATACAGAGGACAAAAAATTATACGAAATACAAAAAGAATCGCAAGAATTGGATAAAATTATACATGGAACAGAAATAAAATTAATTAGTAATATATATAAATATCTATTGAGATATAAAATGGAAGATGAGGTTGTCAAAGACACAATGATTAGATGGGCAAAAAATTTCGGATACAACATAGAATTGGCGAAATGGGAAAAAATATGGGAAACAAACATAAAATTGACTATGTCTGCGGCATTCAAGGAAAATCAGTTGAAGATGTTTTACAGATGGCATCTTCCACCAGCAAAGCTTGCTAAGATGTTCCAGAACAACTCACCGACATGCTGGAAATGTAAAAAGGTACATGGAACATATTACCATCTATGGTGGACATGCCCCGTTGCAAAAAAATACTGGACTAAAATAAGAAGATGGATGGTAGAAATAATAGATCAACCTATAGATTGGAAACCAGAGATCTTCCTGCTGGGTATCTTAAATAGAAAATACAGTAAAGAAATACGGTACTTAATCTTACATATAACAACGGCAGCAAGAATAATCTACGCACAGTTCTGGAAAAATGAGAATACACCACCAGAGGAAGAAGTGATAAGGAAAATCTTAGACTGTGCGGAGATGGACAAATTAACAAAAGAGATAAAAGAAAGGGAAGATACAGAGTACTATGTAATATGGAATAAGTGGTATGATTGGTTGGAGACTAGAAATAACAAATGAAAATAAATGCAGAAAGGTCAAGAAAGGGAAAATGTGTATATAATAATGTATAATAATGTATAGTAATAATATGTATTATTCTTAATATGAAATATAGTATGAATGAAGAAAATGGAAATAAGAAACAGTGGGACAACAAGGACAAATATTTTTTTTTAAAAAAAAGAAGAATAAAGGGGGAAAATGTAAATAATAGAAGATCACAGTTACGAAATTGCTGTTTAAAAAAAAAAAAGGAGTATACATTCTATGTTTATGTGTGTTATGTTTTGTTGTTTTAAAAAAATAAAAATATATATATAAAAAAAAAAAAAAGAAGAAGAATGTGTTTTAAAAGTGCATTACAAAACAATTGTTCGTTTACAGCCAGGATTTTAGTAATTAGGATAAACCATTTCTTTATCCAAATCACCTTACATGTTTGTTAAATCTCTTTTCCTCCAGACCAATAATTTCACACTTTTGAAGGTTAAAGAGTGAACTTTTACACCAGAAACGTGTTCTTTTGCAAGGCTGTTGTAACTTCCCTTACTCACTAAACAAATTATTATAAGTCAGAAAGTACACATATCATCATCATTTTAGCCACTGTTTATCCAATGAAGACCTTTTCCGCATGTTTCCAACCAATATAGTCCTGAGCTTTCATTTGCCAATTGGGCCCATGTATATATCTATCTTGATACATCTACCTTGTATAAAGCCACTACGAATTGAAAATTTAAAAAATGAAATTCAGTGTAGATAAAACTAAGGTTTTACACTTAGGCAAGAAAAACCAACTTTATAGTTATAGACTCACTATGTGAAACTTGGCTCAACAGCAGTAACTGTGAGTAGGATCTCGGAGTCCTAGCGGACAATCATTTAAATATGAGCCAGCAGGGTCCTGCAGATGCCAAAAAAGCCAATGCAATCCTAGGCTGCATTAACAGAGGGATAGAATCAAAATCATAAGTGTTAATACCGCTTTATAATGCCTTGGTAAGACCACACTTGGAATATTGCATCCAGTTTTGGTCACCACAATATAAAAAAAATGTTGAGATTCTGGAAAGAGCGTAGAGAAGAGTAACAAAGATGATTAGGGAGCTGGAGACTAAAACATATGAAGAACAATTGCAGGAATTGGGCATGTCTAGTTTAAGGAAAAGAAGGACTAGGGGAGATATGATAGCAGTGTTCCAGTATTTGAGGGGCTGCCACAAAGAAGAGGGGATCAGCCTATTTTCTATAGCACCAGAAGGCAAAACAAGAAGCAATGGATGGTAACTAATCCAGGAGACAAGTAATCTAGAACTAAGTAATCTAGAAATTTCCTGAGAGTAAAAACAATCAACCAGTGGAACGGCTTGCCACCAGAAGTTGTGGGTGCTTCATCATTGGAGGTTTTTAAGAAGAGACTGGACAGCCACTTGTCTAAATGGTATAGGGCAGGGGTCTGCAACCTTGACAACTTTAAGACTTGTGGACTTCAGCTCCCAGAATTCCTCAGCCAGCTATGGCTGAGGAATTCTGGGAGCTGAAGTCTACAAGTCTTAAAGTTGTCAAAGTTGCAGACCCCTGATATAGGGTCTCCTGCCTGAGCATGGAGTTGTACTAGAAGGCCCCCATGGTCCCTTCCAACTCGGTTATTCTGTTATTATGAATTTAGCTTGGAGACTTCACATTTAGTTACCAAAATCATCCTAGCAGTAGGACTTTGAACATATGGTTCACACCCACCCACATGCACACCCACGCACATACAAAGGGGGGGGAGAGATCTTACCATTCCAGTTTATTGGAATGGAGGGGGAAAAAATTCAACCCTGGAAGAGGATCAATCACACACTTTTTCAAAGCATAAGAAATACAAGGCACTCTCCAAATCCATTTGAAGTTTTGATTCATCTTTTCATTGCCGGGGTAACGTTCCAACTTGGAAAACAACCAGTACAGCCAATATGTTTTTAAGTATTGTGGTTTGCCTTGTCTGACTCTCATCATTATCTCATTTAGGATATATCTGAGTTGATTCCCAGGTCAGTGACAACATTTTTCAGAGTGTGCAGTTTGAACTTTGGGAACTATTGAGTGATGCGGTTAATTTAAAGGGTTTTTTTTAAGATAGCAGAGAAGGAGTTAATTCAATAACTGGGTGAGCCCAGCCACTGTAAAATGTGAAACCTTTCAATCTGAGCATTATTTTTGGCTCTAGGTCTCCTACAAATATCAGGGTCAAATCCCAAAATAATACTCATTCCCTTGCAATGACTCCAACAGCTTCAGTAGCAGATAATATTAGTCATATTCTGCTTATTAAGCTAAAAGGCATTTTTTCCCCTGAAAACCCCATTAACAATGTCCTTACTGCAGTTATTGGAATTTCAAACTGTCCTGTACTTTTCCTTTTGTAGGAAACCATCCCTAATCTTTGCTCCTATTTTTAGCATGGCTCAGAAGTCCTTAGAGAACACTTCCTCAAATGACAGGCTAATAAATTCCTCTGTTAAAAGTTAAAAGTACTGGCAGATATTTTATTTTATTTTATTTTAATATTTTATTTTACTATTTTATTTTATATTTTACTTTATTTTATTTTATTATTTTATTGTTTTTTTTATTATTTATTTATTTTAATATTTTATTTTATTTTATTTTATATTTTACTTTATTTTATTTTATTATTTTATTTTATTATTTTATTTTATTTATTTTATTTATTTTATTTATTTTATTTTATTTTATTTTATTTTATTTTATTTTATTTTATTTTATTTTATTTTATTTTATTTTATTTTATTTTATTTTATTTTATTATTTTATTTTATTTTATTTTATTTTATTATTTTATTTTATTTTATTTTATTTTATTTTTTATTTTATTTTATTATTTTATTTTATCTTATTTTATCTTATCTTATCCTATTTTATTTTATTTTATTTTATTTTATTTTATTTATTTATTTTTTATTTTATTTTATTATTTTATTTTATCTTATCTTATTTTATCTTATCCTATCTTATTTTATTTTATTTTATTATTTTATTATTTTTTTATTTTTTTATTTATTTTATTTATTTTATTGTATTGTATTGTATTGTATTGTATTGTATGTATTATATTATATTATATTATATTTATTATATTATTATATTATTATATTATTATATTATATTATATTATATTATATTATATTATTTCATTCTGGAGGATCCTTCAGGGCAGTTAGTACAAAAGCAATAAAAAAAGAACTGCATGAAGGCCGTTTCTGCCAACCACCGCAAGATATTGCTCAAAGATTTCACATCTTCTCCCCCCACCATTTTTAAATTATCCTTGTTGGCTTCTCTTCCTGGCCACTAACTACAGAGAGTCCTCAGCGTACGACCACAAGGGAGCCCAAAATTTCTGTTGCTAAGTCTGACATTTGTTAAGTGAGTTTTGCCCCATTTTATGACCTTTCTTGCCACAGTTGTTAAGTGAATCACTGCAGTTGTTAAGATAGTAACACGGTCGTTAACTGAATCCGGCTTCCCCCGTTGACTTTGCTTGTCAGATCGCAAAAGGGGATCATGTGACCCCGGAACGATGCAGCCGTCGTAAGTGTGAGCCAGTTGCCAAGCGTCCGAATTTTGATCACCTGACCCTGCAAGATGCTGCAAGAGTCGTCAGTGTGAAAAACGGTCGTAAATCACTTTCTTCAGTGCTGTTGTAACTTTGAATGGTCACTAAATGAACTGTTGTAAGTCGAGGGCTACCTGCGTACGGGATGAAGCACTGGGCTTGGGTGCAAATCTCTTTCTCTCTTGAACGTCTTTATACATGCCAGTTGCCAAGCGTCCGAATTTCTATTACATGACCGCAGGGATGCTGCAACGGTCGTAAGTGTGAAAAACGGTCATAAGTCACTTTTTTCAGTTGAGTAACAACAATAATAATAAAGTTGGAAGGGACCTTGGAGGTCATCTAGTCCAACCCCCTGCTCAGGCAGGAAACCCTATACCATTTTAGACAAATGGCTGTCCGGTCTCTTCTTAAAAACTTCCAGTGTTGGAGCATTCACCGCTTCTGGAGGCAGGTTGTTCCACTGGTTAATTGTTCTCACTGTCAGGAAGTTTCTCCTTAGTTCTAGGTTGCTTCTCTCCTTGATTAATTTCCATCCGTTGCTTCTTGTCCTGCCTTCAGGCGCTTTGGAGAATAGCTTGACTCCCTCTTCTTTGGGGCAGCCTCTGAGATAGTGGAACGCTGCTATCATGTCCCCCCTCGTCCTTCTCTTCATTAAACTAGACATACCCAATTCCAGCAACCGTTCCTCATATGCTTTAGCCTCCAGTCCCCTAATCATCTTTGTTGCTCTTCTCTGCACTCTTTCTAGAGTCTCAACATCTTTTTTACATCATGGTGACCAAAACTGGATGCAGTATTCTAAGTGTGGCCTTACCAAGGCATTGTAAAGTGGTATTAATACTTCATGTGATCTTGATTCTATTATTAATACTTCACGTGATCTTGATTCTATAAGATGCAACTCTTCTTAAAAACTTCCAATGTTGGAGCATTCACCACTTCTGGAGGCAGCTTGTTCCACTGGTTAATTGTTCTCACTGTCAGGAAATTCCTCCTTAGTTCTAGGTTGCTTCTCCTCGATTAGTTTCCATCGTTGCTTCTTGTCCTGCCCTCAGGCGCCTTGGAGGATAGCTTGACTCCCTCTTCTTTGTGGCAGCCCCTGAGATATTGGAACGCTGCTATCCTGTCCCCCCTCATTCTTCTCTTCATTAAAGTAGACATACCCAATTCCAGCAACTGTTGTAAGTTGGGGACTACCTCTAATTTTCGGGTTCTGTGGGAGCCCCTCTCCCAGCTTTGCAGTCATAGCTGCAAGGGCTCCTACCACCACAGGAACCCCTTTGGCCTTTATTTTATTCTATTTATTTCATTTTAGATTTTCCACCTCATCTCTAGTTCCTCCTTCAGAGGCTGGTACTTTTCCAGCTTCTCATCTTCCTCCTTCCTGATGTTGCTCTCACTTGATCCACCCCACCGCTGCCTTCTGCCGCTTCTCTACTACAACGTCCCCCTGATTGGCCAGTACCTGCCTACCAGTCTGGAAGACCCACGGGGTTACTGGGAGAGGGATGAGAAAAACCTAATCGTTCGGTCATGGTTGCCAGCATTAAGCCTGGTTTCTGCAGAACAGATCCAAGTCTTTCAAAGTTGCGAATGTGTTATGAGACACGGGACGAGCCTGTTGCTACAAGCCAGAAGTGTGTTCTCTTGGAATAACTACTGAGCACGTGGTGTTAAAATATTCAGCACCTACTCTCCACCATCTTCTGAACATCTGGACTTGGGAGGGGTCTATGACAATTCCCCACGGCCAACTCCCCATGGGATAACTTGCTACGGGACAAGAGTTACACTAATATCCAAGAAATGGTGGAATAGATTAGAGCAGGGGTCCTCAAACCTGGCCACTTGAAGACTTGTGGACGTCAACTCCCAGAATTCCCCAGCCAGCATGGCTGGCTGGGGAATTCTGGGAGTTGACGTCCACAAGTCTTCAAGTGGCCAAGTTTGAGGACCCCTGGATTATAGAATCATTAAAGAACAAAAGGAGGGACAAAATGAAATGTGAGTGACGAAAGTTAAAATAATGTTCTATTTATTTGAAATAGTTAAACTGAATTGTTAAATTGTTCTGCGGTGCGTTGTCCCGCGGCTAGTTGGCTGCTGTGGCGAATTGTCCCACAGGGAGTTGGCCATGGAGAGTTGGCTGTGGAGGGGTTGTCCTACTCTGACCTGGGAGGGTCTAGCCCCACCCTGAGCAAATGGTCCTGTACCCGATGCCAGCTACTTGGCTATGCCATTCGGTGTATCTGTTCCTGCCTGCACCTGTTTGATTAAAAAAAGGAAAGGAACGAAGATGCAAAACGAGTAACTCAAGAACACACTTCCCCCATCCCTCCTTCCTGGATACGAATGAACATTTTTGTGCCTGAAATTCTTACGAAGGAATTTAAGCTGGGAAACTGTAATTTGATCCAGAGAAGTCAAGTTGAAACAGAGGTTTCAAACTGGGGTTTTCTGCTCTCAAGCCACCTTCCACGCCCCTGACGTGACAGTCATTATTAAGGCATGTGTAATATTGTCTTCTTAATTTAGGAATGGCAAAGAATATTTTAACACCACGTGCTCAGTAGTTATTCCAAGAGAACACACTTCTGGCTTGTAGCAACAGGCTCGTTTCGTGTCTCATAACACATTCACGACTTTGAAAGACTTTGATCTGTTTTGCAGAAACCAGGCTTAATGCTGGCAACCATGACCGAACAATTAGGTTTTTCTCATCCCTTTCCCAGTAAGCCCTGTTGTCCTTGGCTAAGGGGAAAGCCACTTTGGGGTGGTGGTTAAAGCATCAGGCTAGAAACTGGGAGACCGTGAGTTCTAGTCCTGCCAGCTGGGTGACCCTGGGCCAATGATTCTCTCTCTGCCCTGGGAAGCAGGCAAGGGCAAACCCCTTCTGAAAAAGCTGGCCAAAAAAAGTGCAGGGACTCCTGTAGACGGTCAACTGGACTCAGCACTGACCTGAAGGTCCAAAACTAACTAGCCAACCAACCAACCAACCAACTGAAAGAATCAATCAATTAAGTCAATAAAATAATTGCTGGCATGACATCATGTAAGAATGGGACCAGTCAAGCTATTAAGAAGAGACTGGACAGCCACTTGTCTGGAATGGTATAGGATTTCCTGCTTGAGCAGAGGGTTGGACTAGAAGACCTCCAAGGTCCCTTCCAGCTCTGTTATTCTGTTATTTATTCTGAATTCCACTTTGCAGCAGTCCGAGCATTTTGGCATGGAGTAGAATGGGGCTTTAGTCCCACAGCAGTTGGGAGAAGAGTCCTGGTTTTCCTTAGAAACCGAAATATGGAGCATCTTTCTTGTGGTGGTTAAGGCGGCAGGTAGAAACCAGGCGCCCCTGAGTTCTAGTCTCCCCTTAGGCACAAAGCCACCTGGGTGGCCGTGAGCCAGTCAGGCCTTCAGCCCTAGGAAGAAAGCAATGATTAAGCCACTTCTGGCATCTTACCG
>JALGBA010000948.1:585000-635917 GCA_023970755.1 Azemiops feae
GTCAAGATGCTCCATTCTGCCAGTGGAATTATCCTACTCTGGACACATTGTGAAGACAGCTACCTGGAGAAGGCTCCGATGCTAAGAAGGATGGAAGAAGAGGGAAGAAGAGGGTGACCAGCAGCAAGGTGGATGGACTCACTTACAGTGGTTTTTTGGAGGGGACGGAGTTGGGAGACTTGAAAGAACAGGTTGGGGATAGATTGCCTTGGGGGGAAACCTATCTATGTACTGTCCCAAAGGTGCTTTTTCAGGAGGCAACTGGACTTTCTTATTTTTCTTTGAAGAGCTGAAGAAGCTTCTTGGATGGGAAGCGAAACGTCTTCAAAGAAAAACAAGAAAGTCCAGTTGCCTCCTGAAAAAGCACCTTTGGGACAAACGTGACCTGGATGGCTGACAATCTCCATAGATATCTATGTACAGGTAGTCCTCAACATGCAACCATAACTGAGCCCAGAATTTCTGTTGTTAAGTGAGACAGCTGGTAAGTGACCGTTGCCCCATTTTACGACCTTTCTTGCCACGGCTGTTAAGTGAATCCCTGCTAAATTGTTAAATTAGCAACACGGATGCAGTAGGATGCTTCCCCCTTGACTTTGCTTGTCAGAAGGTTGCAAAAGGGAGATCGCATGACCCCAAGACACTGCAACCGTCGTAAGTACATGCCAGTTGCCAAGCATCCAACTCTTGATCATGTGACCACAGGGCTGCTGCAACGGGTCGTGTGAAAATGATCATAAGTCACCTTTTTTCCATGCCGTTGTAACTTCGGTCACTGAACAAAAGGTTGTAAGTCAAGGACTACCTGTAGGGACTAGAAGTTGACAATGAGTTGATGGCATATCAGCAATCAAGTTGGATTCCGGTTTTGAAGACCACAAGAAGCCAAGTACGCAACGTCTCTAGCAGGGGCAAGGAAGTGGTTTGTCATCAGCTTTGCATTACACTAAGGAAAAGGGAAACCTCTAGCTGACATAGCACTCAATGGGTGAGAGATGTTCATTGCACAACATGTTCCCTCGAAGGATACTGTCCTACTTTTCCGGGTGTTAATAAAGACGAAAGATTCCTTTGAGAGTTTGAAAGATCTCAGAATTAAATGAAAGGAAAAGAAGTGGCTTTCTAAATAGCCCTTGGCTTACGACCACAACTGAGCCCAAAATTTCTGTTCTTAAGCAAGCAAGACAATGCATTTTGCTCTATTTTATGACTTTTCTTGCCCCAGTTGCTAAGTGAATCGCTCCAGTTGATAAGTTAGTAACCCGGCTGAGAAGTGAATCTGGCTTCCCCATTGACCTGGCTTGTCAGAAGGTCAGAAAAGGGGATTTCAGAACCATGGAATATGCAGCCGTCATAAATATGTGTCACTCATGCTAAACCTCTGAATTTTGATCACATGACCGGAGGGATGCTGCAACGGTCGTAAGTGTGAAAAACGGTCATAAGTCGCTTTTTTCTGTACTTTCGCTCACCATATGCACTGTTGTGAGTCGAGGAATAGAATAGAATAGAATAGAATAGAATAGAATAGAATAGAATAGAATAGAATAAGAAATAATAGAACAGAATAGAACAGAACAGAATAGAACAGAACAGAACAGAATAGAATGGAATGGAATAGAATAGAATAGAATAGAATAGAATAGAATAGAATAGAATAGAATAGAATAGAATAGAATAGAAGCTGGAAGGGGCCTTGGAGGTCATCTAGATTCTAGTCCAACCCCCTGCTAAGGCAGGAAACCCAATACCATTTCAGACACATGGCTGTCCAGTCTCTTCTTAAAAACTTCCAGTGTTGGGGCATTCGCAACTTCTAGAGGCAGGTTGTTCCACTGATTAATTGTTCTCACTGTCAGGAAATTTTTCCTTAGTTCTAAGTTGCTTCTCTCCTTGATTACTTTCCATCCGTTGCTTCTTGTCCTGCCTTCAGGTGCTTTGGAGAATAGGTTGACCCCCTCTTATATTGGAACACTGCTGTCATGTCACCCCTAGTCCTTCTTTTCATTAAACTAGACATGCCCGGTCTTCTAATCATTTTTGTTGCTCTTCTCTTTACTCTTTCTGGAATATCAACATCTTTACAATAACAGTTTGTTAAACAGAGAGTTTTGAAACTTCAATTTTGTTTTGTTTTAGTATTATTATTTTTCCCGTTAACTATTTTGTCGCTAATGTAATACATAGAACACAGGTCAATAATTTGCAAATAGGTTTAGTGGTTTTAAAAAAATTAAACTGTTTCGCAAGGGGTGGGAATTAATCTCATCGCAATGTATTAATCAATATTCAACTAGGGGAGACAGTTACGTGCATATGTGTTGGTCTTCTTTTTTTTTTTTTGGATGCACCTTTTTCTTTTCAAATGTTTTGATTTTTCTGCATTTTTGGATTTTTTTTACTTCGTTTTGGAGGTGGTTGGTTTTTTGGTTTTTTTTTGGAGTTTTGTATTTTAACTTTGCCTTGAAGAAAATAAAAAAATATATGCAAAAACAAAAAAAAGCAGGCACAGAAGTAGCTCAGGACTGAGTGTTCTCTGACCTTGTTTCTTTTCCTGCAGATGTCTCATTGCCAAAATATTCTGCAAAAATCATCTCCAGGAAGAGAAGCAAACTCAACAAACAGGTCCCCCAAAAAAGAAGCAATATTGTTATATTAATTCCTCTCGTAAACAGGATAGAGTTACTATCTACTAAATAAAGTCTCACTATTGCATTCATCATTATTCTCTGAGGAAGTTATAAAGAGTGGGTGTTCTATGCAGAGAATGTAGGGAAAAAGTTTGCACAGAGAGGAAGTTTCTGTCCAGTGGATTACCAAGAACCCACGATCCTTTACAAAGATAATAAATGCAAAAATAGACATGTAGAAGGAAAAGTCTTCATCAAGGTTCAGTCCAAGCCGGGAATAAACAACATGGTGACTGCTTTAGAAAGAAGGTTGCTGTTTATTGAAGAGGAAAGCCAGACAGAAAGATGGCTCTGGAAGAAAAGAATGACCACATGTAGTAGGGGGTGGGTTTTATACCCCCTTGGGCTTTTGTTTGGAGTTGTTTCCTGCTCCTGTTTGAGGCTTTGTATTTCCTGTGTCATGTACTTTGACCTGAGTGTGCCCCTTTGGCATCTGTGGGTTAATCCTATTATGTCCTCTCCTAGAGTTTGGGTGGGGTATGTAGATTTTAGGTGTCTTTGTCTTTCTAAGCTTCTAGCTGGAGGGCTACAACCTTCCTGAATGAATTATTACATCTGCATTTCTACAGAGCTGCTTGGGGGAGGGAGACTTGGGGCTATTAAGAAAAACTGGGCATGCTTTTCTGTCTCTTTAAGATCCTTTGAGGAAATATAATATTCTGCCCTTTTAATATTTCCTTCTCTGGGGGGGGGGGGCTGACTTCCCACACTTGCATGAGCAAAGAAGCAGGACGGTAATCTGAATAATAAATACATAATAGCGGACTAAAATAAAGCAGCTCTTATGAATTGCTTAAAAGAGATCAGTGGGATAAGGGGAATTAAATGTGGAGAGGAAGTGTTAAGAGTTTTACTTCCTCGTGCATAGTTCAACTTTGCTTCCATTTAAATTCTTAGGAAACTAAGAATATATTGCCAGACAGTGGTTAGATGAGATGCTTCCTTTACGCACTTGGATATTTTCACAACATTTGCCTAAATGCAAATATTGTTTGTTCCTGGGAAGGCAGCAATGCCACTCTAAGCTTCTATGTGGCTAGATATATTCCAAATGTACATCTGTCTTCCCTTTTTTATTTCTTAATGCAGTGTTTCTCAAACTTAACAATTTTAAGCTGTGTGGACTTCATCTCCCAGAATTCCCCAGCCAGCTTGCCAGATCCATTGACCAGATGGATTATATCCCAGGGTTCTGATGGAGCTGGCAGACCTGATCTCAGAACCACTGAACCATATCTTTCAAAGATCCTGGAGCACAGGGGAACTAGGAAAAGAGCTGATGTGGTTCCCATCTTCCAAGAAGGGAAAAATATGGATCCAGGAAACTCTGGACTAATGAGCCTGACATCAATACCTGGGAAGATCCTGGAAAAGATAATCTAGTAACGGATCTGCAAACACCTAGAAACAAGCAAAGCTATTACAAGAAGCCAAAACCATGGGTTTGCCAAAAACAGATCATGTCAGACAAACCTTATTGCCTTCTTTGAGAAAGTGACTAAATTAGTAGACTAGCAAAATGCTGTAGATATAGTGTATTTGGGGGTCAATAAGGCATTTGATAAAGTAGACCACACCCTACGTCTTATTAAGATAGAGCAATGTGGGATAGACAGCATCACCACCAGATAGATTTGTAACTGGCTGACAAACTGCACTCAAATTGTAATCCTCAATGGAACTACATTGACGTGGAGGAGTGTAATGGGTTACCCCCAGGTTCTGTCTTAGGCCCAGTACTCTTCAACATATGATTTAGATGAGTTGATAAAAGGGCAACTCATCAAATTTGCAGATGACACCAAGCTAAGGGGAATAGCCAACACTTTAGAAGTTAAGCTCAAGTTCCAGAAGATCTTGACAGAATTGAACAGTGGGCCTTATCCAACAAAACGCAATTCAATGGTGAGAAAAGTTAGGTTTTACACTTTGGCAAGAAAAACCAAATGCACAGGTATACAGCTCAACAGCAGTAACTGTAAGAGGGATCTAGGAGTCCTAGTGGACAACCACTTAAATACGAGTCAGCACTGTGCTGCAGCTGCCAAAAAAGCTAATGCAATCCTAGGCTGCATCAACAGGATAGTTTCAAGATCACCTGAAGTGTTAATATCGTTTTATAAAGCCTTAGTAAGACCATACCTGGAATACTGCATCCAGTTTTAGTCACTGCAATAGAAAAAAAGATGTTGACATTCGAGAAAGAATGGAAAGAAGAGCAACAAGGATGATCGGGGGCTGGAGGTTAAAAAATATGAACTTTTGCAAGAACTGGGTTTTTTCTAGTCTAACGAAGAGAAGGACTAGGGGTGACTTGATAGCAGTCTTCCAATAGTTGAGGGGCTATCACAGAGAAGAGGGGGTTGAGCTTTGAGGGCAGGACAAGAAGTAACGGATGGAAACATATCAAGGAGACAACTAAGCAGAAATTTCCTGACAGTGAGAACAATTAATCAGTAGAAATTGCAGGTGCTTCAACACTAGGAGATTTTTTAAGAAGAGATTGGACAGTCATTGGTCTGGGTTGATATAAGGACTCCTGCTTGAGCAGGGGGTTGGACTAGAAGACCTCCAAGGTCCCTTCCAACTCTGTTATTCTGTAATTCTGTTAAGATTTTTTGGGTGGATTTCTCCCAAACTTTGTTCTTTCTGTGAATAAAATGTTTACAGCTGTACAAGGTCAGTTTCTGGAAACATTGTGGTTGCATGAGCAAAATGGATTATTAAAAAGCTGCTGTTATAAATTACACATCTTAGCATAATGTATTGGAGTCATAGCTTTCAGGTTAGGAACGCGATTGTTAAGTGAATCTGACTTCCCCGTTGACTTTGCTTGTCAAAAGGTCACAAAAGGGGATCCCGTGATCCCGGGACACTGCAACCGTCATAAGTACATGCCAGTTGCCAAGCACCTCAGTTTCAATCACATGACCATGGGGATGCTGCAACTGTCCTAAGTTTGGGGGCGGGAAAACTTTTTTTCAGGGCCACCGTAACATTGAGCGGTCACGAAACGAATAGCTGTTAGTCATTCTACCTGCATCTGAAGAACATTTATTTCCAACGGCTTTTTATTTATCTAAAACGATAAAAGATTCCCAAGGCTAAAAATGTGGAAAGGACAGTTAACATTTTAACAAGGCCAAACCTTGGAATGGAGGGAACACACGATGCAATCAACAAACGCTAAAAACAGGAATTTCTTCTTTCCTGGACTATTTTGTAGCCATTGGGGATTTCAGTCGACCGCAAAGCATTTTCAACCACGAAATTACATCAGAGTTACAGGGAAAACTTAAATACAGGCCATAGCAGGGTTCCTTTAAGACTTCATAGGTGATCAGGGTTTGGTTTTGTTTTTTAATTACAGGTCGTCCCCAACGTATGCCCACAACTGAGCCCAACATTTCTGTTGCTAAGCAAGACAGCCGTTAAGTGAGTTTTGCCCCATTTTACGACCTTCCTTGCAGCAGTTCTTAAGTTAGTAACACGGTTGTTTGAGTGAATCTGGCTTCCCCGTTGACTTTTTGCTTTTCAGAAAGTCACAAAAGGGGATCACGTGACCCCGGGACATTGCAACCATCGTAGGTACATGCCAGTTGCCAAGTATCCAAATTTTGATCGCGTGACCATGGGGATGCTGCAAAGGTCGTAAGTGTGAAAAACGGTCGTAAGTCACTTCCTTCAGTGCCATTCTAACATCAAACAGTCACTAAATGAAAGGTTATAAGTCGAAGTTATAAGTTGAGGACTACTTGTATATACCAAAGGACTATGATAAATGATAAATTCTGGAAAATGTGTAGCTCCTGTTCCTTCCTTATAAACCCCAACATTTCTTTGTCCCAACCATCCTGAGCCACGCTCTTTATTTTGTTTATTAAACAATTATCTTTGTTTCTTCTTTCACTATGAAAATTTTAAGCCACCAGAAACAGAACAGCAGAGCCACGGAGAGCTTGCATACGAAGGGCCTTCTCTAATCGAATTATTCTTACATCAAATTCCACTACTCCTTATTCTATCTGAAACTGTATATTTGGCAATCGTGAGAGAGGAACCCCAGGTAGCCTGCACTGGTTTGTGAACATTATTAAACGATTGCACCTTGGTCACCAAATAACTTTAGCCCAGGAAGGATGTAATTTATGGTTTATAGGCAATATTTAATATTACCTTGGCTATTGTGACTCCTCTGGTATGTTATTTATAGCCCTTCCAAAACCTTAAATAAAGCAGACAAAATTCAGCATCAATATGACTGCATTTTAGCTATTGGGGGAAGGTGTCATTATTTGAAATTAAAGATCTTGTTCCTGTTCTCTCACACCGTGTTGCAGAGATTGCACTTCTAAACCTAATAGTCAGAAAGCCTTTTTATAGAGGGAAGGGGGGAGGAAGGAAGGAAGGAAGGAAGGAAGGAAGGAAGGAAGGAAGGAAGGAAGGAAGGAAGGAAGGAAGGAAGGAAGGAAGGAAGGAAGGAAGGAAATAAGAAAGAAAGAGGGAGGAAGGAAGGAAAGAGGGAGGGAGGGAGGGAGGAAAGAGAGAAAGAAAGAAAGAAAGAAAAAGAAAGAGGGAGGGAGGGAGGAAGGAAAGATAGAGAGAAAGAGAAAGAGAAAGAAAGAAAGAAAGATAGACAGAGAAAGGAAGACAGAAAGAAAGAGAAAGAGAAAGAAAGAAAGAAAGAGAAAGAAAGAAAGAAAGAAAGAAAGAAAGAAAGAAAGAAAGAAAGAAAGAAAGAAAGAAAGAAAGAAAGAAAGAAAGAAAGAAAGAAAGAAAGAAAGAAAGAAAGAAAGAAAGAAAGGAGGGGAGATGCTAAGACCTGAATCTGGGAATGTTTCTTTAGTTCTTCCTCCTGTTTTCTGAAGAAACAGTTTCTGAAGAAAGTTGCCACAGGTGAAAAGAAACAAATTTTAAAAATGTGCACAGAAGATTGGAAAAACCTTTCTCAGTATCTGACAGCAATTTTCGCATTAGAAGTACAAACAGACACACTCTGGTTATCTACAATTGGCGTCTTCTCTCATATTAATAAGTAAAGATTCAGGTGGGTAATGCATTTCTCTGCAGGGCTGATATAAATTGGGCTGCTCAAATCAATTGTCCCTAACACGCATCCCCAAGTGGGGCCATGTTGTGCTGTTGTACAGTAGCTCTGCATAAGATGTAAGGCACAAGATAGAAGGGGAAGGTCCCACCGCCGACCTACAAGGACAACTGTAGCTGAGGAGATACCTTCCCCTAACTGGTCACCTCCACTCTCTTTCTCCATCACATCAGCCGATTGCATGGATGGGGTGTCCTTTGAGTTTCCAAAGGAAACAGTGTCCAGTCTAGGAAACTTAGGAATGGCTTCCACCTGCCACAGTAGGGAGCTTCCTATGAAATGGTGACTCCTTCATAAGGACATCTCCTTAGCTAACAGTAAGAGCTGTATAACTCAAGTACTTTGGCCACCTAATGAGAAGGAAGGACTCACTGGAGAAGAGCCTAATGCTGGGAAAGATGGAGGGCAAGAGAAGAAGGGGACGACAGAGAATGAGGTGGCTGGATGGAGTCACTGAAGCAGGAGGCGTGAGCTTAAATGGACTCCAGAAGATGGTAGAGGACAGGAAGGCCTGGAGGAACGTTGTCCATGGGGTCACGATGGGTCAGACACGACTTCGCAACTAACAACAACAACAACAAAAGAGGTGTATCTTCTTCCTGGTGATAAGCCCTATATCTTCCTTTCAACCCCCAAATTGCTGTTTTCTCTGTTCACAAAGTAAGGTCATGACATTATACAGGCTGCAGGAATTATTCAGCTAAGCGAGCTGATTCTTGGCCAAAGAAAGGATGGAAAGTGAAGCTTCTGTATGGAATTTCTGCAAAAATCTAAACAATAGGAGCCCAAAGGTCAAGCAGTTACATTTGAAGCCGTTTTTCGAGGACTGGCAAAAGCAAGACACTGTATGTAGTAGGAGGGCTACGGTAGCCAAAAAAAATCTAACGTCTGGTTGCGCCTTTTCCGACAAACCAATTTTATTAAGACAGCGTCAGGCTTTTAGCGCGTTGTCTTTTGTGAGTTGAAAATTATCCGTTGAAAGAAATGGCAACCGTATCCAAAAATATTGTGTAAGATATCCTGCTGATGTTAATGGAATGGCATGGTAACCCTGAATGAATCACTAGGTCCAGTGTGGACTTCCTGCAGCCCTTTTACTGTGGTTAAATTAAAAAAAATAATAACACAGTGCAAACTTTAGCACACAGATCGGGAGACTATGATGAAATCTGAAGCTGATCTTTGGGGGTTGAGCGTTTCCTTGTCTTTAATCATAGCCTGCACTTCAACTCAACACAAAAGAGGCACCTCTGGAGCCACACACCAAATATGGTGCTTTGATCTGAAGAGTGGAAGTGGGAGGGATGAAGGAGCAGGAGAGCCCATTTCAAGGAAGTTCATGCTTCAACAGGGCTTATCTCGCACTCTATATTTCATTCCAGTATCTACAAGGACATTTTGAAGGACTTCTTCAGTGGGGTGATGCAGAACACGACAATATTTATCGTTCTGTTCAGACAGCTAGAGACCATCAAACATTGCTTTTGATCACCATGGATTCTAGTTTAGTTGCATTCTTTTTCTGGCTCCATCATCCTCACACCCAGGGGGCTTCCTTCACGCTGGACCACTAAGCCATGACGTGGATTAACAGTTGTGATGTCAAACCACGATGAATTGCTTAGCACAATATCCAAATCTAGCTAATTGGGACTTGTTTTGTACACAAAGTTTAAACAAGCACACTCATTTTAGTGTGTGAATATCTAATGTTCCAGAGCCATTATTATGATGTGGTTTTTCAAGTATGTTTTGAAGGCCAACCCTCCCCTGAACTGTAAGTCTCAGCGTTCCACATTGTTGAGCTAATTATGATCCTTAGTTGTCATCTGGAGGGCAACAAATACATTTTAATACTTACATGTTACAGGATACATATACATGTTACAGTGAATACTGAGGGGTCCTCGGTATTCTCTGAGCTTGGTGGTTTCGTTGAAGAAATTTCATTACCCAAACCAGGTTTGAGAAGCAACCTGGAATTAAGGAGAAACTTCCTGACAGTGAGGACGATCAACCAGTGGAACAGCTTGCCACCAGAAATCGTGGGCGCTCCATCGCTGGAGATTTTTAAGAAGAGACTGGACATTCACCTGTCTGAGACAGTGTAGGTTCTCCTGCTTGAGCAGGGGGCTAGACTAGAAGACCCCCAGGGTCCCTTTCCATTCCATTCCATTCTATTCTATTCTACAATCTGTCAATTCTATTCTATTCTATTCTTATTCTATGTAACATCATGTTACCTAATTTGGGTAATGAAACGTCTGCAAGAAACCCACCAAGCTCAGAGGCACCAAGGATCCCACATTTCAACCCTTAGCTACAAATATTCCCCTTTATTGGCACAGCTAATACTACTGAACACAGTATGACTTACTTCTGAGTAGCACGTTCGTTCATTCATTAGGTCTGAATGATGATGAAGCATTCAGTTGTGGCTGTGGATGGACAATTTTGAAATATCCAAAGGCGCACAAATATATCAACATTTAACTGAAAAACGGGGAAACAGGTATTTATACTGCCAGTCATGAAGGATATTTGAGATCACCAGCCCTCTCTGCAGCAGTTTCTATTTTAGCCGGTCAACTGTTGCAGTAATTAAGTAATTAAGATGGCAAGAGCTCACTGTAGTTAATTTGTGCCTATCGTGTGTGTGTGTGTGTGTGTGTGTGTGTGTGTGTGTGTGTACACACACACATACACACATTTATACAGATATGTATATGTATATGCTAGTAATATAAAATCCTCGAACTCTGGGATAGATAAAATAGTTGTTTATTGCTAAAAGTAATAAAACAATAAAAACAACCATTCATAAAATCAAAAATCTACTGTCTTAGCTTTCGCTGGTCCACTGCCTGCGTCATCATATGTATATATATATACATATACATATATAATGTGTGGGTGTGTATGTGTGTGTGTATATACACGCACACATCTCTCTCTCTCTGTGTATATATATACACACCCACATCTATCTGTCTGTCTGTCTATCCATCCATCCATCCACCCACCCACCTACCTGTGTATATACACACATACACGGACGGACGGACGGACAGACAGAGGGGCTGTTATGCAGCTCCAATCACAGCTGATTGACCGAACTCAGAACCGACAGACATTCCCAACGTTACAAGAAACAGCTCCGGAATGGCTACTATAGAAGAAGCCATACATTCTAGAAAGAAATACATTCATTTTTTGTTTTTTCTTTCCCTGGGGACCGCCCGATCGCCTCATCGGATCGTTAAGCCTCGTGCCACCATTCCTCGGGGCTTGATTGGAGAACGCCGATCGATCCACGCCAAGGGAGGATCAGCACCCCCGGGACGTGGGCGCGTGATGCAAGGCTCCCGAATAGGCGAAGGACGAGGGGGCTTTCTGGGAAGAGGAGCGAGAAGGGATATTTTTTTGGGGGGTGGGGGTGGGTGGACTGAGGCGAGGAGGGGGATGCCATCCAGCCCTGGCGATGGGTCCTCGTCCTTTTGCTTTTCTCCTGATTGGGGCGGTGGGGGGGGAGGTTGCAAAAGGGTCGCGGGGTTGCGCTTTGCAGCAGCATCTTCAGTCCCTCCAAAGCGATCCCGGAGCTCCCCGCTGGGCCAACCCCGGGAAGGGCTTTTGGGGCGGCTGGCAAAGGGTTGCACGGGTTGGGGGCGATTGCACGACGATGCACTTGGCCCACTGAGGGGTCGCCTAAAGAGGGTGCTGCAACGGGCCCTTTTCTTGCACGGAGGAAGATTGCAAGCTCCTCTTCCTCCTCTTCACCCTCAACTCCCGCCCCTCCTTGAGATGCAACGGCCGGTTCCTCCCTACTCCAAGGACTTCCCCACCACCCCACCCCACCCCACCCCTCCAGCAGCCCAGGTTACGCGGGAAAGCGGCTCCCCGCCTTTGCAACCTGCACTCACTCTTCGACGTTTGCAAAGCCGGCTCCGGGCTCGCGCCGGCCCAGCAACCTGCCCCGGCCCCGCCCCTTTCTCCTCCCAGAGGCCTCCTGGAACGTCCATCAGGCTCTAGCCCCGCGGCGATTGGCTCCGCCCCGCGCCGGGTCCCGCCCCGCGCGCGCTGCCTCCCTTCGTGCGCCCTCGCTCAGCCATTTTAAACGGCGCGAGGCGGCGCCGGTGACGGATGAGGGGACTTCGCGTCGCTGCCGCTCGGAGAGCCGCCCGAACCGCCCGGGGACCCCGTTCCCCTTCCCGGTGAGTCCGGGGCTAAAGCGGAGGCCTGGCGGGCGGGCGGGCGCGCGGTTGTCCGTCTCTTCCGCCCTCCCCGCATCTCCCGTGGTCGTCGGGATGGGGCAGCCGGCGCTCGTCCCCGGGTCTGCGGACCCGGCTGGCCGGGTCTCCCCGCCACGTGCGGGCAGCAAGAGGGAGCTTCCCTCCCCTTTGGGCTTCGGGGCAGCCGCCGGCGGATGGAGCCCAGGCGGCTGCGGGGGTGGCTGGGAGGCCTTTCCGGGCAGGGCTGCCCCCTTTCCCCCCCCCCCCCGCTCCAGCTTCCCGGAAAGCCGAGCTGATTCACGGGTGATGCTGGGTACCCGAGTGGGTGCACGTAGGAACTCGGCTTTTTTCCCGGGTTGCGGGAGGAATTTGGCCAGGAGCCCGAGAGGTGACCCGTTTTTATGAACTGACTTGAGGACCCAGCCTGTTTTCGGCAGAAATGGGGAGATTGCTCTCTCCCTTATTTAGCATATATGGCAGATGCACCGCGATGGGTGTGGATTTGCCTACAGGTGTCAGCCTCTGTTTTTCCTACCTGTAGAGGCTCTGATCTCTGTGGAGGTAAGGAGGCAATACAGGTGCAGATACATACAGAGGATGTAAGTTGGCATGCAAAGAAGGTATTTGCATGGGCAGTGATATAGAGATTGTGTGTATATATATGTGTGTGTGTATGTTCATGGACAAACTAACTCTGCTGTGTTAGGAGTCGAAACGACTTGATGCATTGTAATAATTTTTGTTTAAACAATTATAACTCTTTTATAGGTTAACGTTTTACCATCTGGTATGCTGCCTTTCATGAGATGGGCAGCTATATGAAATTGACTGACAAATAAAAAAAAATTATACACACACACACCCCCACACCAGAGGACTGGTGAAATATTGAGCTGGCTGCATTGTTAGTAACACCTGCTCTTCTCCCAATATTTATGTTTATTTTTGCTCTATCATTTTAAAGCCTTTACTAATAATATGAATAATTGTCTTGTAAATATTGTTTTAGCTTGGTTGTACGCTGCCCATTGTCATTTGTTTGTGAAATAAGCAGGCATATAAATTTAACAAGTGTGTGCATTATATATCTATCTCTATCTATCTATCTATCTATCTATCCATATATATATATATATACACACATATATACACATATATATACATACATATATACATATATATATATATATATATACATATATATATATATACATATATATATAAAATATAAAATATAAATATATATAAGGGAGGGAGAGAAATAGCCTTGTTAATTTAAAAAAAATCTTGTATGGATGGCTTTTAACCCCTTTAATGAGGCAAATTCCATAGTTTAATGAGCTGAAAAGCACAGACTGATGTTCGTCCGTCCATCCCCTAAGAGTCCACTTCAACCATATGCAGAAAAGTAGAGTTTGACTGTTTCCTGAAGAAAAACGTTTGAAAATTAAATGCTTCCTCATCCAGATACAGATGTTGTATCTGTTGTCTGACGAAGTCTATTGCTTTGCTGGTGAGGGAAGCCCTCCCTCATAAAGGATTTCCAGAGAGCTCGCAGCTGTGCCAGCCTTGGAGGTATATTAATTTTCTCTCATTGCAACATCTGGGAGGAATCTGAACCTTCTCTTGAAGGTTGGAACCTATCAGAATGTTGGTAGAACTTTTGATAAGACATGACTTTGTAGAACTTGCTCCTGTCTCTGTCTTCTGTTTCCTATCTCAATGAATCTTGTAAGAGAGCAATTTCAAAAGGGATGAGATATTTGCGGGGTTTCTTAACCTTGACCACTTGATGATGGATGGACTTCAGCTTCAGTAATTTCCCACATCTTCCAGTTACCAAGGTTGAGAAACGCTAACTTATTGCAACAGAAATGTTTAAAAAGATACTGTGGTAACTTAAACTCTTAATTCATCCTGGCATAATACCCAGGATGTATTAATGTGTTAATATCCTGACATATCAAAATTAATCTGGTCATTTTGAGGGGACAGAAAGTTTCAGATGTTGCCATTCTATAGTATATTTTTATTTAGAATACTCTAGTAGTTTTTAAAAAATGGGGAGGTTTTTTTGTGTGTGTGTCAAAATCCTTCTTGTACTTCTCCCCTTTGTATGCTTACTTGGAGATAAAGCCCCATGTTGCAGCCAAGTCATTGACATAGTAATGCACTTATAAAACAGATCTTTCACTTACAATTTTGGTAGTATGTAGACAGATGAATGTATGGCTGATACATCCAGTCTGATCATAATCTTACTAGGAAAAAGACACCAATAACTACAATACAATACAGGACGGCGGGGGGGGGGGAGATAAATGGATATGCTCTTCTGTCTTGCAGTTGAAAGAAATGCATTTTTTGTTCCAACAGAGCATATACTTAAAGCAACAGTAAACTATTTAAATGTCCAAGAGAAAGGTATTATATTAGAGTTATGTTGTATTGTTTGTCTTGTTACTAAAACTGTTTTTATTTATTTTATGTCAATCACCTGAGGTTTTCTTTTAACTAAGCAGACTAACAGCAGTGCAGAGGTCTACCTAGAAGCCCTGTCTAACCTCAGTGGGACCTGTTCCCAGGGGATGGTCATTGAGTCATCAAGTGCTGGGCTTGACTTGGAGGGAGATTTCATTTTGTGTGCACATTGACCCGGGAGTGAGACCCACTAAGCCAGTGGTGGCGAACCTATGGCACGGGTGCCAGAGGCGGCACTCAGAGCCCTCTCTGTGGGCACGCGTGCTGTCGTCCCAGTCCTAGGCCTTCAGCTGGGTTTTATAAAACCTTTTCGCTTTAGGCCTCCACCGCCGTGTGCAAAAAAAAAGAGAAAGTTTCGATCAGTCAATTTCAACTTCTCGCGAAAAAAAAAAGATCTTGCAAAGTTGGAATTGATTGATTGAACTTTTTAGTCCCACCCTGTCTGCCGCTACCACCGCAGCCACGCCCACCCAATGGGCCACACCCACCCGGCACTCGACGATGCATAAGTGGGTTTTGGGTTGCAGTTTGGGCACTCAGTCTCTAAAAGGTTCGCCATCACTGCACTAAGCCAAGTCGTTTTAGTTCCAAATTAATACATAAAAGTCATTTGTGGATGTTGTTCTTACATTTTAATAATCTGTTCAGGTTTTATTCTGGCTTTGAGGAGGGAACATAAATATGTGCTGTCTTCATAGCAATGGGGCTCCATTGAGTATTCAGCGGCTAAAATAAACCCCTCCCTGTTCTCGAAAGGGCTCTCAGATTATTTGATAATGAAGTTTAAAAAAAACAAAAACCAATAATAGGAATGTTCAGTTTAGAAAACAATGGTGGGAAATGAGAGGTGAAACAAACGTACAGACGAAGAATCAAACGCCACCTTTAAAGATGTGAAAACTGGATGAAGGCCAATTCTTTGAGACGAAAAAAGGAACAAGAAAAGAAAGTAAAATAGAGCAAGGAGCAAATCTGAGAAAGCACAGGTAATCCTTAATTTATGATTGGTCACTAGACAACCATTTGAAGTTACAACAGACCCCCCCAAAAGCTACTTATGACCCCATTTCAAACTTACGGGTGCTGCAGTGCCCCAGCCATTCGTCCTTACGACTGACTACAGAGAAGCTGCAACAGACCCCTGCTTATCTCCTCCACAGTCCCCACCCTAGGTCCCTGCAGGCCTGGGGCCTGCTTTCACCCCCCTCAGCAGGTTTGCTTAACAACTCCAGTGGGGGTTCATTAAGCAAGGCGATCATGCAGTCACCTCACTTAACAACTATCGCAACTTGTTACCATAATGAGCAGTCTCCATTGACACTAGTCGAGGAGTACCTGTACTGCAGGAATAGAAGATGATTGAGAGTCTGAGAACACCGTAAGTAGTGAGGACAACTGTAGGCATCATGTAATGAGCAAAGCTGGAGTAGGGGATTGCATTCTAGCTATTGGGGACGCATGTGCTGCTCCTCCAGGATTGATGCTGGTATTTCTAGATCTGGCCCCGGCTGCTTTTCCAGGTGATTTACTGATCCAGTAGCTGAGTGAATAATATGCAAAATCACATTATACAAGCAGAATATTCTTGTCAGTATGAAGAAATACGAGCAGATGTAACCGAGCCGTTTTTCTCTGTGAGATAAAGAGGAATGACAGTATTGTGGAAAACGGAATTTGACTGGGAAATTTTGCCTTTTTGCTTTAGCTATGGAATGAAGGATGCACATCAGGACTGTTTTTATTTTAGGCCTTGTTCATCAATGACTCTGCCCTGCTGTAACGGTTATTTTTTCCTTATTTTGTTGGGCCTTATTCAGTTGCTTACATTTTCTTCTATAGATTGAGGCAGGGTCTTAAATTAGATTCCAGATTAGATCTCCCCCACGAACCGATCTGGATTTCTGTCTTTTCATTTCTGGGCTCTCAAGGGAGGGTGAACCCATTCTTCGTCATCCTTAGAGATAGTCACATCTTTCTGAATTCAGATGAGCTGGCCCCCTTGTGTCCTTAGTTGCTCACGGCACAATCTCTTCCTTTTCACTCCCCCTTCCTAGACTGCAACTCGGGAGACTGGGCTCCCGGATGTGGCCTGATGCTGATGTAACAGGCTGGGGGAAAAAAAGGAAAAAAAAAAAAGACCTGGAAAAAGTGATTCACTTCTTAGGAGAATCCAAGGTTGTGTATTTCATCCTGTCGATTAGGATAAGAAAGAGCACTGCAGATTTAACAAGTGGGAGGAGCTTTCTTTCTCCCAAGGATAAAAGACCCTCCGTTGCATTTTTACCTTTCACTGGGAACCAATAGATTCTAGTGGCATTTTTAAATCTGACAATATATAAAATTTCAGCTTGGCACACGTGCTGTATTTTGGGAAAGTGGATAAGTAGCAGGATAGTTTAGTCTGTGCCAGCATGTCATTAAATATGTTATCTCTTGCATTACTGATGAACAGCGCGTGTTTTTTGTTTTTATTACTGTTTGTCATCTTGCCTTTAGGAAGCGTCATCAAACAATTATTAAAATAAAGGTGTATCGCAGTATAAAGATAGGTGATTGAACCATGTCTTTGCAATAAGCATGGTCTCCTTAAGCCAAGCTTGATTCCTGGAGATAATATGGAGATGAGCATATAATTTTCATAGTAACCCTATAGATTTTTTTTTTTCTTGCCTTCTTCTGGGATGGTTTTTTTTTTTTGGCTTTTGAGTGAGCTATAGGATTTTTAAGGGGGGGGTGTCTCCTCTCCGACTACCAACTAGTTCTCGACGTTCTTAGCTTTTGGAGGGATTCACCAAATTCGGTTAGATGTTGCTAGTATGACATGAGCGCTGTGGTGGCCTAGTGGTGAAGATGCTTGCCTCCCACTCAGAAGGTTGAGGGTTCAATCCTAGGTGGTTGCAGATGTTTCTCTCTTAGGGTGCAAAGAAGCTGCAAAACTCCCTGTGGTGTCAGGAAGGGCATCCAGCCAGTAAACGCTCCATCCAGTCTCCCCAACTCTACCCTGAATTAAGAGATTACAGGGTCATAAAAAAGGGAGTTGCTATTTAGTATATCTCAGAACATAGGAATTAATTGCTTTTTTTTAAAAAAAAATGCTATGTACTGTACTTATAGGAGTTGGTTGTCAGCCTGATAAAAATTGCAGCGCCCAATGTGTAAAGAAACCATAGTTGTCGCTTTATCAGAGGAGAGGTGTGTGTTCACGCTTCGATGCATCATAAGGATATAAAGAAAAGGTCGAGAAAATCTCAGCCATAATATACGCATAATACACTAGTTATACACTGAAAATAACTTACTAGCTAGAATTCTTGTATCATTTACAGCTTTTATCTTAGTACGTCTTCTTAAAGATCTAGTGCAGGGGTCTGCAACCTTAAACACTCAAAGAGCCACTTGGACCCGTTTCCCAGAGAAAAGAAAACACTGGGAGCTGCAAAACGTGTGTGTGTGTGTGTGCGCGCGAGAGGGCTGGGGAGCTTGATTGAAGAGTTTATTAAAAAGAAATAGAGGCTGCTGTGCATGAGTTCTCTCTCTCTCTCTCTCTCTCCCTCTCTCTTTCCTCTCCCCCTCTCTCTTTCCTCTCTTTCTCTCTCTCCCCCCCCCCTCTCCGATCTTCTGCTCACCTGGCAAGCTGGCTTCAGGCTCTTCTCCAACAAGCTGACAACAAGCTGGCTCTCTCCTGCCCTTTCTGCTTCCTGCTGAGACGCAGCAAAGGGAGGAGCCCCGCCCAGTAAGCTTGTCAGCTCGTCGGAACAGCGTGAGGCCACTCTCTTTTTTACACACACAGAGAGAGAGAGAGAGAGAGGAGGCTGGGAGCTGCAGGAGAAGGCTCAAAGAGCCACATGCGGCTCCAGAGCCGCAGGTTGCCGACCCATGATCTAGTGTATTAAGTTCATAAAAATTAAGCTTGGAGGAAATGCAACAATCACAGTCAATTTAGGCATCTACTAATGTCTGACACTTGTTTTAGATAGCAAATACAATCACGTCTTTTTTTATAGCATTCAAACTATAAATACGATAAACAGAAAGTGAATAGGATTGTTGAAAGATCTTTCTACTCTTTCAATTAGTAGTTGAATCTCCTGTGTTAAATTACTAAAAAGAGGCATGTTTTGTGTTTTCTTTTTCTTTTCATCCCTCAAACAAACTGGTGTCGAAGTTTAAAGCCAAATAAGTATTTTCAGTGGCAATAAAGGTAGTAAACCTGGCATTCCTTGCTTAACAACCATCTTGCATAGCAGTGAAAGTTCTAGTCCTAATTAAGGCCGTAAGTTAGGGACTTACCGTAGGGTAACATGAATGAAAACTACATTAGCTCATCACCTACATCTTCAAAATCGAAGAAGATGCATTTTGAACTATAAGCAAGTTAACAGAAAAATGGATAAATCTATTGATGTTTTGAGAAGTGAGTGATTCTTTATTACTATTGTAAAAAAAAGCATTCTGGATAAACAAAGATTTGTTTGACTCCAGATTTAATAATTTAATATTCAAAGAAAATATTAACTTTTGCTAGTACTATGGATTTGATAATGTGTAAAGTATGGACATAATACAGCAGCTAATTTTAGAGGGAAACATTCTTTTTTAGAAAACATCCAGGCTATAAGCTTTAATCCTTAAAAAACAAACGCCGTTCTCTAAACCTTTTTCCAAAGCATACGTAGTTTATCTCAGGATGTCGTTTCCTGTTTTGCTAGATTTTTATGTAAAATAAATTTGAGTATCAGATGCTGTAGGCAAGCTGAACTAACAATACCATTCTCTTGTTGTTAAATAGCTGAGGTGATTTGCTTCTGGCTTGTTCTCAGTAGCCTTAACTGGTCTTGTAACAATTCTGTTTGACTGTGTGAGTTGACAGATTACTCCTGTTTTTTCCCTAGGACATACTGAACCTATTAATGGAAATATTTGAATGTTTTGTTTGTTTCCTTTGTTGATTAATATTTTTTTCTACTCTGTATTTGGAGGGCTTTGCACGACTGTTTTTCAGAAACATCTTTATTGAACAGCATTAAGCAGCAGGTAAATATTTGGTTGCATTCGTGTTTTTAAGAAAGGATGGCATCCTTTTCAACTCTGGGGCTTTACTGTTTAGAAAGTATTGCATGTATTGAAATGTGTGAAGAACAGGCCAGAAGTTTTTATAGATGTTTTAAGTTTTGATGATTTGAGCTATAATTCTACATTGCAAAAGGAGCATTAACATTCTAAATTTGATAAATAATAAAAACATTAAAGCAATAACAAAACCATTAATCAATGCAACTAATAAAGTCAAGGGCTACCTGTACTCAGAGCTACTAAGACTAGTTGGGTTTATACCAGTTTCTCCAGGGAAAAATACAGAGCCAGACTGGGAACAGACTTCCTGTGCAGTTCCCACATCCAGTCGTCATTTACAAATAAGATTCTGGCAGGTTTATAAATAGAGTTATTAAACCAATTTGAGCTGATTGTGTTAATGACTTACGCAGCACAGATGCAATCTGTATTTAAGTTATAATGAAATGGAGGCACAAGTCCAAACTGTGGTTATGCCAACTGAAGAACTATTGCAGGAATCTGTGTGCGGTTAAAAATCTTACGAGAACAGTTGCAATGGAGGTCTTCCCCTTTTAAATGCATGTTAAGAGTTTTTGCGTGTGCTGCTCTCTTGATGTAATTCTACCTTTGCCTCCTTCAGTGGTGACACACTGATGCACTGTTGCACCGTCACACTTGTTTTGGCAGCCTGCCTCCACCCATCGTCCTGCGTAGAGCATCCTTTCCCCCAGGTTTGGCCCATGATGCAACAAGCTTTTGAACTTGCTGGAATAAACTATTGGGTAGCCAGCTGTTAAGGGGATGCCTTATGTTTATAATTATAGTGATAAATGAATTCATCTTTTTTAAAGATTTCTTTCGCTTCGCGATGATCTGTATTTTCCCAATATGGGGATGTTTTCGTTGTGTATTAGTGTACAATTCTTTTTTTCTTATCAGTTGGTTTTTCTCTGGTGAGTGTTTCATTACATTTTGTAAACCATTATAGAATTATAATTGATAAACCCTTTTAGAAATATTTCAAAAACATCTGAAGTGTCTTGGTTCTTGCATCAGTTCCATTACATTACAGCATTAAATTATGATAATAAGAAAAAAGCAAAACAAAAACCTCATAACCCATCATTTTAAATGGTAGTGACCATTTTATTTTTAGTTCTGTTATGAGCATTTATGCCATTTTTTAACACATCTCTACAGTTTCTTGAGCATAAGAGGAAAGATTGCTTCCTGCAGAGTACAAAAGCTGGTATGACTGCTTCACTTTCAAGGATTTTTTTTGTTTTAACTCCAAATGGATTCTTTTTTTTTTTTTTTTATAACAAGTTTTATTAAAAAATTTTGTTTTACAACCAAGTGCTTGGAACTCATCGTGGAGATAGGGCACTCCATACAATAAAATAAAAAATATAATCATACATAGACAATTTGAATTACTTCTTTAAAGTTTCCCTCTCTAAGCAAAGAAAGAAAAAACAAATAGAAAAAAAACACACACACACAATATCAATAATATTTCCACCCGTTTTCAGGCTTAACTAACTCACAATTAACATATTCCAATTTGGCCTTATATAAACATATAGTATACAATTCGGGTACCCATATAGTATAAATTATTTTTAAGATATACATATTATTCCAATTATTCAATTTATACTCTGTTTTAAAACCATTTTACATTCAAGCCTAAAATAATAAAACAATAATTGTTTCTAAAATAGACTTATAATATGCCTATTATCTATCTATATATATATATTAATATCTCTCAACTATATTCTATTTCCTGTACTCTATCAAATATTTTTATAAATCATAGTTAAATGTTTCACCAATCTCTATCCAAATGGATTCTTTATTGTAACTACCTAAATGGGACAAAGATTTTGTGTCTTTCAAGTAGCCAAAGGGAACAGAAAGAAACTTGGAGGCAATTGATACAATTTTTAAAAAACATAGAACCCTAATTCACTTCTGATATATTCATTTTTGAAAGAGAGAAAAGATTGCAACTTGATTTCTTAGATTATTTTTTTTTTTACTGCTATAATAAAGCAAAATGTTATGTGAGCTGGAATAAACATAAATCAGTTTCTGGGAACATCAGAAAAATAATACGCTGTTTCATTAAAAATGCGTCATGTGAGATGGTTGCCAGAATTTATCAGCTCGGAATTAAACCCAAGGGCACGAAATTGTTGTGCAATCTTATTGAGAACATCAGAAACACCTTTAGGTCTAATATAAGGTGGTTTTAGACAGGTCTAGGCAATATGAAACCAATCAGAACTGGAGGAAAAAGTATCTAACGGATTATTAGCATAGCAATTAAAGGTCAGTTTCATGAATAATGGTGTGTTTCTGAGGTGAAGCAATACTTTAAAAAAAACAAAACAACCCACAGTTGCCCTTGATACAAATTGGATAAAGATCCCTTGCCACTGATTTAAACCATATGAGAATTCTGATCAAATATTGTTTTGGACCTGTTCCATGTTATCTTGACTCAGCCTCCCAGCCTTTTAAGGTAGGCAAAGCATTCTGCCCTGGAAAAAAAAATGCATTCTTCTTTTAGTTAAAATAATGCTTTTAACAATTACAGGTAGTTCTCAACTTATGACCACAATTGAGTCCAAAATTTCTGTTGTTAAGTGAGACATTTGTTAAATGAATTTTGCCCGTTTTATGACCTTTACTTGCCACCGTTGTTAAGTGAATCACTGCAGTTAAGTTAGTAACCTGATTGTTAAGTGAATCTGGTTTCCACATTGATTTTGCTTGTCAGAAGGCCGCCCAAGGGGATCAAATGATCTTGGGACACAGCAGTGGTCATAAGTATGAACCGGTTGCCAAAGCATTTGAATTTTGATCACATGCTACAAAAGTGGTAAGTGTGAAAAACGGTCACAAGTCACTTTTCCCAGTGCTGTTGTAACTTTGAACGGTCGTAAATGAACTGTTGTTGTAAATGAACTGTTGTAAGTTGAGGACTACCTGTATAATAATGGTTGGACACCCTGGACATAACTGATTAGAGGAGCAGAGCTCTCCAAAAGGGTCAGAACAAATGCACCTGTAGCATAGAGCCCATCTATAGGATGGCAGTTTTGGTGGAGTATTTTGGATAGGAGCGTGTAGATATCTGTATGTTTCCTGTATAACATGGAATTAATTGAGCCCATTGTGTAGTTCAGGAAAGTAGACTTGTTCTGTAGATAAATTGACCCCAAGGTTCATGTAAGTTATGGAGGTCATTATGGAATTGGCGAGATTCGTGGTTTATTTCTCTCTAAAAAAATTATCCCCTTATCATATTTGTTCTATCTATTTAGTACTTAGTTTACATTTCCAGGATTAAATTTCTTTAATTCCCAGACCAAGCTTTTTCCCCTCCTGCTACGTGAAGAGTGAGGAATCTGTTTCAATTTAACCTGATTTGTAGGCAGACTGTGCCTTGTATAAACCATAGTTTGTAGCTGCATCCAAACTGAGCAAGCTATAGTTCACCATTAAATTGGAAGGGAAGGGAAGGGGAGAGCTCATGAGAAAGGAGGAGGCAGCTTTAGGTTTTGTTCTTAGACATGCAGTGACTCACAGGTAAATTGGTTGCAGACTTCAGAACACACAGAATAGAAAACCAAGGCACAGGAGAACTGCAAAAGCTTTTATGATTTTACAGAGAAGGTTGGTCAAAGCCTCTTCTGATTCACCCATTGAGACTTGGGCTATCGTGTTCTTTGAGCAATTATTTCCCAAAGCATCTCAAATCAATTAAAAACCAAGGGCCAGGTTTATGCTTCATGTAGACATGAATGACACAGGAACCAGTTTTCCCCATCAAGTCTCAAGATCGTTCTGGGATTACTTAAAATCCAGATGATCTATCTGGATAATGCATCTCTCTGTCTGTCCATCCATCCATGCCCACAAACACACAAAACATATTTCTCTTAGGAAAACACCACTTTAGCAGAACAATTAAACAGCAACTTTGTTATTATCCAAAACCCTTTACTTTGCATCTTTTCACTGCCTGGACTTCCTTTCAGCCTCCAGATAGGGATAAAAAGAGTAGTTTGCCTTTATCTATCAAGACTGACATTTAGGGCTCCTGGTTGTCATTTGCCTAAATCACCACAAACTTTACCCATCCCCACAGTATAAAATGCTTGGGAAATTCTATTTAGGAGCAATTGGTTCCTGGAACATAACAGAATAATGCTATCCGCTACTGGTTTATATTGCCTAACCAGTCTTTCTAAATATTGATTTCCTTTCAGCTGTTGTATCATTCTTACAGCAACATTCTTTTTTTTTATCACCTGCCTTGTTACAGATTTTGCAGACAGAATTGTATCCAGAATCACCAACGCTGGTAGTTTTTAATTTGAATTTCAATTTATTCTTCAAAAGCGTTTCCTTCCTATCAATGGTGATTTCCTCAATAGGTTAACAGTACAATGTGCCTTCGTATATTTATTTGAAAGAAAAGCTCCCTGGGGGGGGGGAACTATATAGGATTGCAGTTTCAATTTGTGTGTGTCATTTCATATATTACTTTATTAAATACCAGTGTGAAACTTTTTCTTCTTTCATCCCGATACGTATTGTCGAACTGCATTTTGAAAGATGTTGACACACAGAGCTGGAAATTTAGATCTGAAAACAAATATACTTCTGTGGGTCACCATGTGCTTGTGAACAGTGGGACTTGATCTTTGTTTCATCCTTGCCAAATATACCGTGTCTGTGAATCATCCCCCATGTACTGAGCCACTGGTCTGGGGCTGTCTTGTTCCAAGGTTCAGCAGAAGTGGCTTGTTGGAAGGAAGAAGGGGTGAAGGGGTCAAAGGTGGCTGTAAGAGAGAAGGCACAAGTTAGCAGGTGGGCGGGCCAATGGGACATGACTAACTGTAACCTAGAATCATAGAATGACGGGGCTGGAAGGGACCTTGAAGGTCTTCCAGTCCACCTCCCTGCCCAAGGCAGGAGACCTTATATCATCCAGGACAAATGGTTGTCCAATCTTTTCCTGAAAACCTCCACCACAGCTCTGAAGGCAAGCTGTTCTTCTCACTGTCAGGAAATCTCTGCTTAGTTCCAGGTTGGCTCTCCTTTGGATGAGTTTCGACCTATTATTGCTTCGTGTCCTGCCCTCGGGTGCTACGGAGAGTAAATGGACTCTTCTTCCCTCTGACAGCCCTCAGATATTGGAAGAAGCCTATCCTGTCACCCCATAAGCCTTCTCTTCGTTAAGCTAGATATACCTCGTTCCCTTAACCGTTCATCATACGAGTTAGCCTCCAGACCCTTTATCATCATCTCTGTTGTTCTTCTCTCTACACCTTTTAGAGTCTCAGCATCTTTTGGTTTTATCTTGGTGGCCAGAACTGGACACAAGTGTGGCCTCACCAGTGTACTATAGAGCAGAGGTCCCCAACCTTTTGGGCACCAGGGATCAGTTCCATGGAGAGAGGTTTTTCCGCGGACCGGAGGGGGTGTGGTTTTGTGTGCTGCCTGCATCCCGTGGATGGGGCTTTGCTTGTGTGTGCGGACCGGTTGCTGGCATGCCGCAGCCCGGTACCAGTCCATGGACTGGGGGTTGGGGACCCCTGGGTATAGAGCAGTACTCTCACTAGTACCTGCTATAGCTTAGTCCTGAGAAGGAGAAGAAGGGAACAACCTGCAGGATGTGGGGTTGAGAGCTGCTTTGTGGAGCAGGGAAAGAAGGAGCATCCAAACCCAGCACCAGCAGAAATGTTCTGGGTTTCTCCTCAACCATGGCTGGCCCCCAAAAACGGTTGGGTGAAATTTCCTCTTGATTCAAAACAGAGCCTTTGTCTCTGCGTCATGTGCATCTCTTCTCCTTGATTTGTGGGTGTCAACTTCGCCAGTGTGCAGGTTCTCACAAAGTTGGGGAGTTCAAGTTTGCATTGTGGGTGATTTGCCTTTCTCAGAGAATTGTCTGCCTCACACAAGATCTTGGCCAGGAATTCCCAGATCCCCAAAAAGGTGAATGATTACCTTTTAATCTTCATGCCACAAGGTTTGCCAAACCTTTGAGCAGCCAAAAGAAGAACAATGGGCAGGGCTGGTTTTCCTGATACAACTGCTTTGTCTGTGCAGGTCTGATAAGGTTTTTTAAAAATGGTGGCTCCCAGGAAGTCCTACTTCCCATCTTTTCTTTCCCCACCCGAATAATTTTAATAAAAATAATTCCCACATTTTTCATCATTGGCTATATGCTGGGTTTATGTAGTTTCCTACCCTCAAACATCTTTGGATTCCCAGATTGGGGAAGAAAAGTTGATAATCGATAATGGCACTTCTTCATTTAGATCTTTCCATCCCCATGATATTTAAGAATTGTATCACTCTCTTAATTGATTTTTTTTTTTTTTTGGGTGTTGCTCTCCTTCATGTTATCCCTGTTCTTGGTGCTTTGTTGTGTGAACATCTGTGTGCTTGAAAAGGGCAGGAGAAGTTGTGTATTTTCCCTCCTCTGTTCAGTTTTTTTCTCTCCTTTTATGTCAGGCTTTATGTCATTTTCGATTCTGAATTGTTGATTTAGGATTGATTGCACTGAATTGCAGTTGCAATTCTATTAAGAACAGACCTCTTGCTAATTTATGATTGTATCCCACAGTAACCTTTGGACTACCCTAGGCTGAGTTAAATGCCAATCTTAACATGCAGATGCTTTTAGCATGTCATCCAAAGAGCACTAGAAGCTTATTCAAATGGTGGTTCTTTGAAACCGCTGACTCCTTTCCCCTCAAAGAAGCAGATTTTGAAACTCCTCTCCACTTTCAGATGTGGCAACCGCTTCGGAAAAATAAAAGAGATGATTATTTTAAGGTCGCATAACTGGTTTTTGCAGTTTGTATGTTCCCAGCACACACTTTTAACTGAAATGTGCAACTATGTACCGCGCGGGGGGGAGGGTGTAAATGCAAAGAGTGAATTGAGAAATAGTGGTGCAACCTGCGTTAGATGGCTTTCTCGATTCATCCAAGTCAGTTTCCCTAAGTTTCCAGCCCGATGCGGTTGTGTACTGTTAACAAGGAACAGCAGAGTGCCAATATTGTGGACCCTCTGGCGTGAAGAATGACCGAATAGAGACCTCAGTTCCATTCTTGGACATTTTATTTTGCACCATCCCACGTCATTTGATTATTTGACTGTATATAGCACGGCTGGGCTTCTATCTGAGTAATTTGCTTACTCATTTCCTCAACTTGAAAGGTTACGATAGGACATTGCTAAGATGTGAGCGTGCAGATGGAAGCATATCATAAGCATATTGCTGGTGAACAAGTATCTAAAATTGCTAGCAACAGCAGTGGGCTGTTCTAAAGAAATCTACATACAGCATATTTCAAGTAGCCTTAATGATATTGCAGCTGGATCATTTAAAACAAGACCATTAATCCAAGGTTATGTTTTTTTTTCTCGATATACAACTTAATGTGAGTATTTTTTCGCCCCTGCATTAGCTATTTAAAAACGCAAAAGTGATCAAACAAAATCAGACCAGGATGCCAGATTGGATCTTGAGACAGGATGTCTGGATGGTGGAAGATTCCTGGGCCAGAACGGGGTGATTAGAATTGATCCTATCTTGAGTAGGTTCACCTTGTTCACCACCTTGGATTGTCTTCAAAAAGGCAGAGATGCTATTTTTTTTTATCCTTTGGTAACAACTAAACGTGTATTCTGTTTTTGATCCTGAAAATTGAGTCTAATTTGGCTACTCTTCTGTTTATTATCAAATTAAACCAACATGACAAATTAGTTTGTGCACATCTTATGTGATTTAGATACAATTAATGTGGCAGTTGATTTTAAAAACCTTGTTAGTTCAGAGTCTGACACAAAACATCAAGTCTTATGAAAATAATGAATCCTGTGTCTATGTAATATTATGCTACTTTTAAGTTCAATTGTTCCTGAAGGTGATTTTTTTTAATAGTATGCTAACGATCATGGCCTTTTGCTGGGACTCCAGACATTTTAAAGATACCAAGTTCATGTGAAAATGGACCATCATGTCCCTTTGTTCCAACCTGAATCCATTTAAGAATGGTTCTTTGGGGGGTGCAGATGGGGTCTAGGACAACTCTCCATGGCCAACTTGCCACAGGACAATTCAACGTTGTATTAATCATTTCGGTTACTTTTATTGTTGGCCAATTATTGTAACTCTTGTATTTCTGGATTGACTTTCTTAATTTTTATTGGCCGCGGTTCCGTTGGAAATTAATTCTAACTTTTGTACAGGTAAGCCCTCGACTGACCCCCACAACTGAGCCCAGAATTTATGTTGCTCAGTGAGAAACTTGTTAAGCGAGTTTTGCCCCATTTTATGACTTTTCTTGCTACGTTTGTTAAGTGAATCACTGCAGGTGTTAAATTAGTAACACCGTTGTTAAGTGAATCTGGATTTCCCCTTGACTTTGCTTGTCAGAAGTTCACAAAACGGGATCACGTGACCCCTCAGGACACTGCAACCGTCATAGATATGAACCAGTTGTCAAGCATCCGAATGTTGATCACGTGATCCTGGGGATGCTGCAATGGTCCTAAGTATGAAAAATGGTCATAAGTCACTTTTTTCAGTGCCGTTGTAACTTCGAACGGACATTCAACAAACTGTTGTTAAGTCAAGGACTACCTGTATTTGTTGAATTGTCCTGCTGTCAATTGTCCCGTGGCGAATTGTCCCATTCCTGGTGTAGAAGTGCCGGACTTTATTTGCAAAATGATATATCAGACTGGATGTTGGCAAGCTATGACCTGGCAAAAACATTATGACATCTTCTGAATATTTAGCTGCATTTATTTTTTTCATACAGCGGCTGGGACTGGTTGGTAAAAATGGAATTGCAGTTTAGCATTATCCTTCTGCCAATTGTTTATGTTTTGCTGCCCTACAGTTTCACAAAAACCTGATTTGGTATCAACCTTCCTGGTTTAAAGTGACCTCTAATGAGTTTCTAAACATAGCTTTGCCATCAGAATTGGTTTTAAACCCCTGTCTCTAGGGATTAATCAAATGATAAGGTTGGATTCCATGACAATGAAACATTTGGCCTTGATTGCAGCTCATAAGTCCTCACAAAATCCCAGTGCTGATAGAACATAAAACAATCTGGATTCCTCGGCTTATGATCCTATAATAAGAAACAGTACAGGGCTACTGTAGGCCATGAATGAGGCTCCACTTATATAGCAAGAGAGATGATTTTTTTTCTTTATTTCATGAAAGGTAGTCCTTGACATGACCACAATTAACCCCAAGATTTCTGTTGCTAAGCGAGACAGAAGTTAAGTAATTTTGTCCCTGTCTCGCCACCATTGTTAAGTAAATCACTGCCAGTAACACGGTTGTTAAGTGAATCTGGCTTCCCCATTGACTTTGCTTGTCAGAAGGTTGCAAAAGGGGATCACATGACCCTGGGACCCTGCAACCGTCATTTATATGAGTCAGTTGCCAAGTGTCTGAATTTTCATCATGTGACCATGGGGATGCTAAAATGGCCGTAAGAGTGAAAAATGGCGATAAGTCACTGTTTTCAGTGCGGCGGGAACTTCGAACCGTCACTAAATGAGCTGTTGTAAGTTGACTATGGAGATTCAGTTATCCAGGTCATGGTTGTCCCAAAGATGCTTTTTCAAGAGGCAACTGGACTTTCTTGTTTTTCTTTGAAGACGTTTCACTTCTCATCCAAGAAGCTTCTTCAGCTCTGACATCAGGTGGGGAATGGTGGGGAATGTTGTAATTTGAGGGATACAGTGATGGGATTCAGCCAGTTCGCACCGGTTTGGTAGAACCGGTAGCTAAATTTTGTTGAGTTCGGAGAACCGGCTGAATGCACACTGCTCCCAGAAGTCCGTTCTAGGCCTCAGAGGCCTGGAGGAGGCCTCCCAGCCTAGAACGGCTCGCCGGAAGTGCGTGGATGCCACTTCCGGAAGTCCGTTCTAGGCCTCGGAGGCCCAGGCCTGCATCCATGCAGAGAACCGGTTGTTCAGGTGCTTGAAACCCACCACTGGAGGAATACCTGTATTAGATTTAGAGGACTCCCAACTCATTAGCAGCTTACAGCACTAACACAGTAAAAGAACCATAAAACGTGCACATCTAGAAATGAAGCCCAATTCCTCAAACAAATGGAATTCTTGGCTCAGCACTCTTTTAACCCAAGAACATGACCCACACACAGATGGTGTGACAGCAGCAGCCACACACAGGGCTGGCATAGATTAATTTTAATAATACAGAGAAACCTTTAGCTGCAGTTAACAATATTTATGCCCAGCAATCTTATTCTCTGGAAAATTGGCGATCTGCTGGGTTGGTTTCATTTTCTTAGTAGAAGTATTTTTAGATTGCTTGGCCATAAAATGTATTTTGAGCAACGCAATTTGAACCTGAAAGTAGGAAAAGCCAGAATAGAAACAAAACTTGACTTGAGAAAAATTGCATCTAGGGAAACTGGCTAAATATCAATGTCTCAACTGTCCATCCAATAGACAGCCAAGAAGGATGCAGAGTTTGGCCACTGTGAAATTTCTCAGGTTTTTTTTTCCTCTCTTCATACTTTTGAAGCCAGGAAAGGTGCAAGCTAAGAGTTCGTTGTGCGTTTTATGTCAACTTAAACATATGTCAACTTGTTCTAAAATAATTCAAGAAACTGATAGTGTAATAGAAAATTGTTGCCTTCCTGTTCTGCAGACAGTTAAACCTTTTCCTCTGTGTTTTCCAGTAACACTTAAGTATAGTGCAGAAATTACCTTGGTTTGACCTCTCGTAAAAATTCACATCCGTAGGTCAACTCTAAATCATTTCCCCAAAATGTTTGCAATTCCCCACAGAACATTTCTTGAGATTCTTCTTGTGCAAAGAAACATGTCGCTTTTGTTGCTTTCGTAGGTTCTGAAAGACGTAGACTTGCCACACATTTGAAGAATTCCCCCCCAGCACGAATAGCCGATCTTTGTCTTCCTACCCATTTGCAGTTTGGCATGAATGAATAGAATAGAGTTGGAAGGGACCTTGGAGGTCTTCTAGTCCAGCCCCCTGCTCAAGCAGGAGAACCTATACCATCTCAGACAAGTGACTGTCCAATCTCTTCTTTAAAATCTCCAGTGATGGAGCGCCCACGATTTCTGGAGGCAAGCTGTTCCACTGGTTGATTGTCCTCACTGTCAGGAAGTTTCTCCTTAATTCCAGGTTGCTTCTCTCTTTGATCAGTTCCAACCATTGTTTCTCGTCCTTCCCTCTGGTGCTTTGGTGAACAACCTGGCCCCCTCTGCCTTGTGGCAGCCCCTCAGATACTGGAACACTGCTATCATGTCTCCCCTATTTCTTCTTTTCTTTAGACTAGCCAAACACAAGTCCCGCAGCCGTTCTTCGGATGTTTTGGTCTCCAGGCCTTTGATCATCTTAGTTGCTCTTCTCTGAATTTTTTCCAAACTCACAACATCTTTTTTGTGATATGGTGACCAAAATTGGCTGCAGTGTTCCAGGTGTGGTCTTACTAGGGTTTTATAAAGCGGTACTAATACTTCGCGTGATCTTGATTCTATGCCTCTGTTTATACAACCCAGGATTGTATTAGCTTTTTTGGTTACTGCTGCACACTGCTGGCTCATAGTCAAGCGATTGTCCACTAGGACTCCAAGGTCCCTCTCACAGTTAGTGTCACTAAATATTCTGGTTTTACTGTAGTTATTGTTTTTAAAATACTGTTTGGCTGTATGCGCTTGGCCTTCTAAGTCGTTATATTTTTAGCCAATTCTTGCGTATCTTATAAATATATTTAGCTACTGGAAATATGAAACATCAACACCAAATTATAAGAGAATTTACAGGCAGTCCTCACATTACGACTCAGTGGAGCCTGACTATCGTGGTTGTAACTTGTGATGGTTGTAAATCAGATCACCCACATGACTGACTTGATTTTACCAACTTTCTAGTCGTTCATGGCTATTAAGCTAACCGGTGGTTTGCTATGGCCCATTTCCCCCCAAACCCAGAAATAAATGCCAGTTTTTAGCAAAACTATCATAAAAATTCAATCATATGATCGTAGGTCACTGCGAACAGCCATAAATGTGGCCTGGTTGACAAGCATCCAAAGTGCAATCATGTGACCGCAGGTGGCGGTGACTATTAAAACTGAATCTGGGCTGTAAGTACCCCCAGGGAGGTCCATCCGAACTTCAAACAGTCACTAAGCAATCAGTCATAAGTTGAGGACTACCTGTACCGTAGGCTTTTAACAACAAACATGTTCGTGCGGTTTTAATATATGGTAGAAATGGAATTGGTTGGGTGACTACACAGTTAAATAAAAGACAGAAATATTACTGTAGCCTTTTTGAAAAGTGAATAAACTCTAGTCTAGACAGCTTACATTCTGCTTATTACATGTTTAAGACAGTAAAAAGTGCTGACTCAGATGGAAAAAATGCAGTGGGTCCTGAAATGAACTTAGCTTGTCAGGAGTCAATGACTGTAACTATTCCATTACAGTATTTACAAGTGGAGAGCTGGTGAATGTCTGTATAGTACATTTTCTCTCTTTTTTTTCCCCTCACTCTCCCATCATATTGGCTGTGTTTGTGCAATAACTGCATTCAGTTAGGACAATGACAGTGAGGACAATCAACTAGTGGGCACTCCATCACTGGAGATTTTCAAGAAGAGACTGGACATTCACCTGTCTGGGACGGTATAGGTTCTCCTGCTTGAGCGGGAGGCTGGACTAGAAGACCTCCAAGGTCCCTTCCAGCTCCTATTCTATTCTATTCTATTCTATTCTATTCTATTCTATTCTATTCTATTCTATTCTATTCTATTCTATTCTTATCCATGATTTATCAAAATGTGCGCCTGCTATATTGAATCAGACTCTTAACCACATAGACAGATCTAGTTAAACTTGCTAAGGCTAAAATTCCTGGCTAATTTTACTTTGGGAAATCACACAATGCAGTCATTTTCTACCTTTTTCCTTCATATTCCCCGTCTCTCATTCACACCTTATATTTTTCATCCACATATGCAGTGACATATATATTGTCCACATATATAGTTCATGAACCAGTTTTATCCGGACAAAACAAAGCTTTAACACTTGACGATAACACAATAATGCTACCAATAAGTCTATTTGATTGCATACTTTTTTTGTTCTTTAATCAGTTCCATGTACTCATTTTTCTCTTAGATTAGCCCTCCAATGAACGTCTCATACCATTTTAGCATCAAGGTAGTCCTGACTTTCTTCCTGAAGCTGAATCTCTTATAGCAGTGGTGGCGAACCTATGGCACGGGTGCCAGAGGTGGCACGCAGAGCCCTCTCTGTGGGCACGCGCGCCGTCGTCCCAGTCCTAGGCCTTCAGCTGGGTTTTATAAAACCTTTTCGCTTTAGGCCTCCGCCGCCGTGTGCAAAAAAAAAGGTCCAATCAGTCAATTTCAACTTCTCGCGGGGAAAAAAAGATCCCGCAAAGTTGGAATTGATTGATTGAACTTTTTAGTCCCACCCAGTCTGCCATTACCACCGCAGCCACGCCCAGCCAATGGGCCACGCCCACCCGGCACTCGACGATGCATAACTGGGTTTTGGGTTGCAGTTTGGGCACTCAGTCTCTAAAAGGTTTGCCATCACTGTCTTATAGCTATGCTAATAGTTACACATTGTGTCTCTCTCTCTCTGTTTGTGAAAGAGAGACAGAAGACAAATACAACCTTACCATTCTTTTATGGAGTGGTCAGGTTAAATGTCATCACGACATTGTTTTAAGGTAAAATTTTGTTTTATTTGGTTTACTTGATTGACCTTAGCCCTTTGCTGGCCACGCACTGCACGATTGTGTACTTTTCCTCTGCCCTTCTGAGTTTAGTGTTAACTCTGAAATTGAACAAGGATTAGAAGCTTCCATTTCTAATCTAAGGACGGTGATTAGTTTTGTTAGTTCTGAGGAGAAGTATGTGGGCATTCTCCGTTGCTCAATAACATTAATAACAAATTGGCATTTTTGTACCCAGTTGTTTGTTTTCAGCTCAAACAAAGCTTGGATAAAGATATAAGTAGAAGTCTTTAGTTTTGCCACTTGATACGGTCCTATTTCAGATTGCAGTAAGAACTAATGTATATCTCTTTCTGTGCTTCTGGTTTCTAGTGTGTTGCTTTCTTATAATTGATGGAAGTTATTAATATAACTGATCTGGTATGTGTGTGAAATATTCCATGGCAGCCTAACAAACCGCATCCGCTGTCTACCTCACACTAATCAGTAATCTAGAATGGCAAATGGCTCCAAATGAATTCTTGAGTAGACACCCAGCACAACTATTGGCATCCTTTGATTATTACCAGGGTAGAACATTATAGAATCTAGAAGGGACATTGGAGGTCTTCTAGTCCTGGAGGAGTGGAAGAACATTCCAGAAAAAGACAGTTATAAACCTCTTCTAACCTGCTGCCAAAGAACTCCCATCCATGAGTGACCCCCGGGTCTCGAAGGAAACACTTTTGAACTTTGGAAACTGCCTTGACACAACATTTTCCAAATGTTCAGAACAGGATGGGAAAGAAAGAAAGCTGCTAACTTGCTAATGGACAAAGTTACTAATGTTTACATAAAACTTTTTCTTAGCCTAGAAACAAACCCTGACGGTTTCTCCATCCTTGCCGTGGACTGAATTTGTTTAGAAGACCCGAGTTCTCTCAGAAGTAATGTAAGTAGAGTGCCAGTTTTCTTTCTTATTGGAGCCTGTTCTTATTCATCTATTAATTACTGATATAACTCTGCAGCCTTGGTTTTGCAGCATACATCAATGCAACACATTGTGCTTTCAAATTTGGGGAAATAATGAAGAAAACTGGGTGTTTTAAAATAAAATTTGAGACTGTGTCTGGGAGCTGCTTCTTATCAATCCAAATGAATGGGGAGAGGAAGCTGATTTGGAGCTGGTTCTATGAATTAACTGTGTTCCTGCATAATTTGCTTTTTTCAGAAACTCTTTAAGCGCTTTGATAATACTTTATGTTATGTGTTATGTCAACTACTGATTGTAATATTAACATTTTTATGTGTATGTTCTTTGTGTGGAAACTATTCTGGAGTGTTGATTAAAATGGGAAAAAAAATATCAAAATAGCATTACGGAGATACTGTAGGAGAAGGACAGTGTAAGGACCCTCCTCAATTTACATCTTAAGAAGACAGAACTCTTGGAACAGGTTTTCCAACAGGAATCTTTATTAAGAAAAACTGACTGAAGGTGTGCTAGACAGGATCTGGGGAACCCCCCTGATCATTCAATGTTTTAAAGCGTTCCCAAGCAGTCCCACCCCACATTCCTTCCGGTCAATCCAAATTGGCAGATGGCTGGGTGTTAAATCCATCGGATCCCAAACGTTGCAATCTTCCCCCCTTTTTCCTTGCTGCCGGTAATAGGAGGCTTCATAGGGAGTGAGATCAAAGGCTGATGGCCGCATTGTTATTGTTAGTACTCCAGAGAGGGAATCCACAGAGGATGTTTATTTGTAGATGATAGAAGGAATGCCAGTCATAAACACCCGTGTTTACTCCCCCCCCCTTCGTAGTATGACAGAATCCCAAAGAGAGTAAGAATTGGGTTTTCCCAGAGTAGATTAGTTAGAAATAAAATATAATTGGATTCTGACATCCGGCTCCCCTTAAAAATAAGAGAGGTCCACCTGTAGAGAAAACAAAACAGGAATAAAAGTTAGTCTGGCTTGTTAGGATACTCTGTATGAAACTTCTTTAAAAGCTTCGGGGCTTTGATATGATGTTTATGGACCCACTCGTTGTGAGAGGCGGGGAGGTGCTTCCATGCTACTAGGTATTGAGTTGACCCATGATATTTTCTAGAGTCCAGGATTTCCTTTATTTCGAAATGTTGTTCCCCTTCTATCATGATTGGTGTTGGTGGGGGGGGAATTTTTGGCCGTAAGGGTGACTGTTGTTCTCTTTTCAGCAAACTGCAGTGGAAAATTGGGTGTATTTGCCTAAGATTCTTGGGTAATTCTAATTCTACTGTTACCGGGTTTATGATTCTTTTAATTGGAAAAGGCCCTATATATTTTGGTCCAAGTTTTTTACAGGGTTGTATGGATTTTAAATATTTTGTAGACAGATAGACCATTTCTCCTATAATGAATGGTGTGGGCTCCACCCTTTTCTTATCTGCTTGTGCTTTGTATGCTTGCCTAGCTTCCTCTAGAGCTTTTCTCACTATTGGCCAGGTGTTTTGTAATTGTTCCATCCATTCTTTCAGTGATGGGATTTCTGGTTCGTTTGGGGTTAGTTCTGGCATGGGGTTGAAACTTTGGCCGGTAGCTATTTGAAAAGGAGTGTAACCTGTGCTGGAGTGGACTGCATTATTGTAGGCAACCTCTGCAAACGGCAACAGGTCCGTCCAATCTGACTGCTGGAAATTTAGAAAACATCTTAAATATTGCTCAAGTACTCCGTTACATTTTTCTGATTGACCATTTGCCTGAGGGTGATGGCTAGACGTCAGTCCCTGGGTGGTCCCTAAAAGAGATAGAAATTCCTTCCAAAACGCAGATGTAAATTGCACTCCCCTATCAGATATGATGCGTTGGGGTGCCCCATGCAATCTGTAAATATGTTGCACAAAAAGTTTTGCTAAAGCTTTTGCGGTGGGGATCTTTTGGCAAGGAATAAAGTGAACCTGTTTGGAAAATAGGTCCGTGACCGTCCAAATGACAGTATTCCCATTGCTTTCTGGTAATTCCACTATAAAATCCATGGCTATTTCCCTCCAGGGGGCTGAGGGATTTGCCACTGTTTGTAACAGTCCTGGTGATTTCCCTTGCAGCCTTTTTGCCATTGCACACTTTGGGCAGCTGGCCACGTAACTTTCTATGTCTTTTTTCATGGATGGCCACCAAAATTGCCGTTTAATTAAGTGTAATGTTTTTACAAATCCAAAATGCCCTGCTGATTTTGTGTCGTGGCAAAGTTGCATGAATGTGATTCTTTGGGTGGTCGGTATATATAACTTCTCCCCCACCCAAGGCAGTCCGTCTTTCATTGTGCACACGTGTTTATTTTTCTGGAACCATTCATCTGTTTCCAAACTTTTCCGGAATTCAATTCCGGTCTGGCTATCCAGCTGTGGTTTTAATTTAACGTGGGCTCTGGTAGTCACTGGTGCTGCCAGTTGTGATTCTCCCATGATCGGTTTAGAGTCAGTGGCTCGCGTGCTGTTATATTGGGGCATGCGAGATAATGCATCTGCCAAAAAGTTCTTTCCCCCCGGCAAATGCTTGAGCTTAAAATTGAATTGGTGAAAATGCTGGGACCAGCGGGCTTGCTTGGGGCTGAGTTTTCTGGGTGTTTTCAAGGCTTCCAAATTTTTGTGGTCTGTCCACACCTGGAAAGGGATTTTATTGCCTTCAAGGAATTGGCGCCATGTAAGTAATGACCAACGTATCCCATATGCCTCTTTTTCCCACACGGGCCAGCGCTGTTCCGTTTCAGTGAGTTTCCTGGACGTATACGCGCAGGGTTGTAACATCCCTTCCTCATTTTCTTGTAATAATACAGCCCCCACTGCTACATCACTTGCATCCGTCTGTATCACGAAGGGTTTGTCCATGTCTGGGTGCCTCAGTACTGGTTCGGCAGAAAAAAGTCTCTTTAATCTCTCAAATGCCGCTTGGCATTCCATTGTCCATTTTAGTGGCTGGCTAGGTTTCACTGAGGATTCTCCCTTCGTTTTTAGTAAGCTCGTGAGGGGCAGGGCTATCTGGGCAAATGAGGGGATGAATTGGCGGTAAAAGTTTGCAAAACCCAGGAAACTTTGCAGTTGCTTTCTTGTGCGAGGTGGTGCCCATTCTAATACTGCCCTGACCTTTTCTGGGTCCATTTCAATGCCCTGCGGGGATATGCGGTAACCTAGGTAGTCTATTCTTTCCTGGTGAAATTCACATTTTGATAATTTGGCATATAGGTGGGCGGCTCGCAGTTTCTTTAAAACCGCTCTGACTAGGTTGACATGTTCCTCTTTTGATTCTGTGAAGATGAGGATGTCGTCAAGATAAACCAGGACCCCCTTAAATAGGTGCTCCCTTAGTACCTCATTGATTAATTGCATAAATACTGCGGGGCCCCCTTGTAATCCAAAAGGCAAAACTTTGAATTTGTAGCACCCCATTGGGCAATTGAATGCAGTTTTCCATTCATCTCCTTCCCTAATTCTCACGCGGTAATACGCTTCCCTTAGATCTAGTTTAGTAAAAATCTTTCCTTTCGAGAGGTGTGATAACATGTCCTTCATGAGGGGTAGGGGGTATAGGTTGCTTTCACTGATCGCATTCAAGAGCCTATAGTCCACACATAAGCGTAAAGAGCCATCCTTCTTCTCTCTAAAGAGGACCGGAGCGGCCACCTTAGGTTTGGCTGGTTCAATGAACCCCCTTTCTAGGTTTTTCTTTATAAATCTCTCCATTTCCTCCTTCTCCTTTGGGCTCATGGAGTATAATCTGGGCTTTGGGAGTTTTGCCCCGGGCTTGAACTCTATGGCACAGTCCGTGGGTCGGTGGGGGGGAAGCTCATCCGCCCTCTCCTCACTGAAAACTTCAGCCAGGTCTCTGTATTCCTCTGGTATTTCTGGTAGCCCCTTTTCTTCACCCATGGACGCTATTTCCGTTTTTAATTTTGATGGATCCCCTTGGGGTTTTAAGTCTGTAGGGTCCTCCTTCAGGAAATTGATTTCTTTCGTCCTCCAATTTACCCAGGGGTTCCATTTTGTTAACCATTCCAGCCCTAGGATCATCGGGCATTCCATGCCTGGGGTCACTATAAACGTTAGGTCTTCCTCATGATTCCCCAGGGATAGGTGGATTGGTAACGTGGCTAGGGTAGCTGGCACCCCCCCTGCTATGGACCCATCTAACTGACCAAATGAGATTGGTTGTTCCAGCCTCCTCACTGGGATGCCCAGATTTCCCACTAGAGTCGGGCTAATTAGGCAGCGGGTGCAGCCAGAGTCTATTAAGGCTTTCACTTTTACAGCTTCGGGCATGGAGGGGGCTAATATAGTCACTGTCTTGAGGATGGGTGGGATGGATCCACTTACCAGTGGTTCACCCTCCGAGGTGTCATCTGAGGCGTCCACCGGCCCTGCGGTGTAGGCTGGGGCTCTTTCCTCACGATGGGTGGAGGTAGGGGATTCCACAGCTTCTATTCCTCTCATGGCAGATTCTTTTGACTTAGCTGGGGACTTCCCAGATTTGCTGGCCGGTGGTCTGTCTGGGTTGTGCTGGGGGGCTTTTGAGCGGCATTCTACAGCCCGATGCCCCTCTCTCCCGCATTTGAAACAGCCCATTGGTTTCTTGGCCATAGCCGATGGCTTTGCTGGTTCGTGCGTTGGTTCAGGCGGTGAGCGGCTCCATTGTTTTCCTCGGCGGTGCCTCTTCAGTAGGTCGATCTCTGCTTCCTCTGCCAGGACGTACCATTCGTCGAGTTGGTGTGGGTCCCCCCGGGGCAGGCAAGCGTCATATAGGTCGTAATTCAGACCGTCTTTGAAATGGCTAAGGAGGATGTCTTCCGGCCAGTTCAGCTTGCTGGCAATAGTTCGGAATTCTTGTGTATATTCAGCTACTGGCCGTCTGCCTTGCCTCATCGTTTTGATTCTTTCGCGTGCTTTGCGATCAGCCAGGTGGTCTTCAAATCGCCTTCTCAGAGAGGACATGAAACGGTTGAAGTCGTTGAGCTCTGGGGCATTGGAATCATGCAAATTCACCACCCAATCGGCGGCCGGTCCATCCAGAGCAGATTGCACGATCCGGATACGGGCTTTGTCGCTAGGGATGTGTCGCCCGTGTTCCTCCATGTAGCCAAGGACTTGGGTTAGGAAGAACCCCAAGCGTGTCGGCTCCCCCTTGAATTTTGCGTCCAACGGCGGAAGTCTTTGAATGGAGCGGTGTCTTCTTCGTCGGTATTGTCTTCTATCTGGATTCCCTTCTGCAGGTCGGCGGGGGGTGGGGACTACTGGATCAGCGGATGTCCCCGGGGCTGCAGGTTCCAATTCCCCCTCAGTGTCTCTCCAATTGCGGCTCCAGGAGTTGGTGCGGTCGTGGGGTTCAGGATTCTCCTCTCCTAGGGAGCTGAGGGTTCTCTTCATCAAGTTGATAGCTTTCTCTAGGATCCAGTTCGAGTGCTGTGCCCAGCTCCCTTCATCTTCGCTTGTGTGCAGGGATCTCTCCATCTCCTGCTTCCATCCTGGTTGGTTGGCCCCCCGTCTCAGGGTCACCTTGCTTGATTTCTTTTCCCACTCGCCTTTCTTTCCAACGCCCATTGACCACCGAGGCTTGTGGTTACGCGTCTCCACCTCCTCTTCTCCTGAGGAATCTGACCCTTCAGATCCGGATATTTGGCAGGTTTCCAGTTGGGGCAACGGCTCCCTCTCCGGGGGGCTTTCCCCCTTCCCTGCTTCGTCGTCTGACATGGTAATTTTTGCAAAGTCCCCCGGCAAGGTTCTTCCTTCCAGGTTGACTAATTTTGCAGATCCTGTCTAATGTAAGGACCCTCCTCAATTTACATCTTAAGAAGACAGAACTCTTGGAACAGGTTTTCCAACAGGAATCTTTATTAAGAAAAACTGACTGAAGGTGTGCTAGACAGGATCTGGGGGACCCCCCTGATCATTCAATGTTTTAAAGCGTTCCCAAGCAGTCCCACCCCACATTCCTTCCGGTCAATCCAAATTGGCAGATGGCTGGGTGTTAAATCCATCGGATCCCAAACGTTGCAATCTTCCCCCCTTTTTCCTTGCTGCCGGTAATAGGAGGCTTCATAGGGAGTGAGATCAAAGGCTGATGGCCGCATTGTTATTGTTAGTACTCCAGAGAGGGAATCCACAGAGGATGTTTATTTGTAGATGATAGAAGGAATGCCAGTCATAAACACCCGTGTTTACTCCCCCCCCCTTCGTAGTATGACAGAATCCAAAGAGAGTAAGAATTGGGTTTTCCCAGAGTAGATTAGTTAGAAATAAAATATAATTGGATTCTGACAGACAGGCAGATCCTGGGGCTAGAGTCAAGAGAGGAATCACCCTGGAGTACTTACGTTCCCACAAACGGTCTAAGTCTTGAATTCTGTTAACTCTTATTTAGTGCCAATTTAGTGCTGACCTTTAGTTGACTATATTCTTGTGTATGAGCAATAAATCAACATAACTGGAACGTAACATGTTGTCCATTTCTCACCTGACAAATACTATATTAAGCAGAATGAAGAATACCGTAATGACATTTCGTTCTGGTAGCTGGGATTTAAATCTCATGCCTCTGTTTTCAATGGCCAATCACTCAGATTCCCCTGGAAGCTATTATAGAGTGTTAATGATTAATGCAATGATTTGAGCACTGTAACCAAATACATGAACCTGCTGTTGTATCAAAAATAACTAGTTATAGTAAGTAAACAAGCACAATACTTGGCAGAAGTTTAAAAGGAACCACATTCCATTATTGGGATGGGGAGAATCCAGTCTACAGCCTGTAAGTGTTTTTAAGATGGAACTGGTTGCCTAGACTTTAAGACGGTGCTTGAAGGCTACAACATCATTACAGTTTTCCCCTGCAACTACCTTCCTGCCATACGTGCCCTCCAGATGTTTTGCCTTGCCCTTGAGAATTATGACAATTGCAGCCCAAAACCTTTGGAGGGCATTAGACTGAAGAAACAGTTGACAAACAGTTTATTTCCCCCTTTTTTCCCCTGTCCATTTGATAGCCAAGTTTAGGGGAAAGTTCTGGAAAACATGTCCTTTGTTTCCGAGGCCTTCCTCTTCTGAATATTGGTAATTTAGCAGAGGGCTGAAAATAGATTTAATTGAAATTCTAAATATTGACATTGGTTTCAATGCTCCTAATCCAACCTCTGTCTTGTCTTTGTGCTGAAGCTTCTCTCTTCCTGCCTTTTTATTAACTTTCATCTTTTAATTTGAGCTAGCTTGAACATTTACTTGGAAGGGGGCAATTAAAAAAAAAAGTCTGCTGAAGTTAACTTTCTAAAGAATTTATGTAATAATTAACAGCTTTCTTAAGTTTGCAACACGTCGTTTCCCTTACAGTAACAAAAATCCGGCAAATCCAACAGTTCAATAAAGAACCAAGAGAAAAATGCTTGTCAGAATCATAGACAGCCTTACTAAATCTTTCTTAGCCCTTCTACATTTGGATGGGTGGGTGGGTGGGTGGGGGAAATCCATGGACTTTTGACCCTAATGATGTAATGGTCATATTGCTAAATTGGATTAAAAGCATGACATTTTAAGAGCAAAATGTTTACCTAAATCTCCCAAATATTTAGAGTGGGGGCAAAGATCCATTGAAGAGATACACTTCCTTCCGATGCAGTGATTTAAATTCCGTGACACTGTTTACAAATGTCAGAGCAGCTCCTTCGATGTCCAGGGTCCAGCTGCCTGTTGAAATGAAGCCAATCAAGGACCGAAGCTAACAAATTATTGCTGTTTTTTTTTTTCTAATGCTCTCTGATTAGCCATGATCTTCAAATAATTTGCTGCTGCTATTGCTGATTGTTGCTGATCGTTTCTAACCTTTTAGTGATTCTTCTAAACTTCAACCACCTAAAGCCTTCGTTTCTGCCTTTGCCTGCTGCTTCTGCTGCTGCTCCTTGAGAAAAAAACAAAACTTAAGAAACTTGGATTCCCCAAAAGGACAGGTGACAGATTTTCTTTTTTTTAAAAAAGAAAGCTGTCCATTATGAATCTTAAACAAAGACTCTGGACCCTTGTGTGGTTCCCCCTGTATTTTTTGATCAATGTGTACAGTGCGCTCGTATTCATACCCTGGTATTTTCTTACAAACGTGAAGAAGAAAAAGGCTATGGCGAAGCGCTTAAAAGCTAAGGCCGTCTCCGACAGTCCCGGAGGTCCGTATCGGTCCATTTCACACATGGAGTCACTAGCCAATATAGACTTTCCTGGAGCGGACACACTGGACAAATTGTTTGACCTTGCTGTGACCAAGTTTGGGAAGAAAGACTGTCTTGGAACAAGAGAGGTGCTGAGCGAAGAGAATGAAATGCAGCCAAACGGGAAAGTATTTAAAAAGGTAAGTGGCTTTTGAGCACGTGTAAAAAGCATCCTTCCCAAAAGATTTTCAGGAGGCGTGAAAAGCTAAGATGTCTTGATGTCCAACAGGACGAGGCAAAAGCTCTAAAATTAGTTCTGAAAGAGAGGTACAGGCAGTCCTCGACGTACGGCCACAATGGTGCCCATAATTCCTGTTGCTAAGTGAGATGGTCATTCAGTGAGTTTTGCCCCCTTTTACGACCTTTCTGGTCACAGTCGTTAAAGAGAATCACTGCAGTTTTTAAGTTAACAACACGGTAGTTAAAGCGAATCTGGTTTCCCTATTGAATCGGCTTGTCAGAAGGTCGCCAAAGGGGATCACATGACACCGTCATAAATATGAGTCCGTTGCCAAGTGTTTGAGTTTTGATCAGTTTTGACCATGGGGATGCTGCAACGGTAGTAAGCGTGAAAAACGGTCCTAAGTCACTTTTTTCAGTGCTGTTGTAACCTCGAACAGTCACTAAATGAACGGTTGTATGTTGAGGACTACTAGTGCTATTTCTTAGTTGTCCCATTTCCTTTCAAACTCTTTCCTGTTGGCTCCACAGTGGCCATCATGAAAACATGGATTCTGGATGGCCCTTTCATTGTTACTTTGCTGATACAGAAACAATGCGTTTAATCACGCATGCTGCAAGCTGGTATCCTATAGATTGGAAAAGGGCCATTATATGATAAGAGGTTTAGGTGCTTCAGAGGGGACTCCTTTTATTGAACCAAGTGAGCGGTTCACAGAACAGGAAAATCTAGAGTGGCTTGGGTAGTTTCTTAAACGATAAAACTGATCCAGTATAAACGGATTTACATCAGCAGCGGTTAAACCGTTTACTTTTTTTTTTTAAGCCGTCTTGTTTTGATCGCCTTGCTTTAACGCTAACTGATCAAGTGTTTAATCTTGACCAGTTAATCCTAGGAAACTATAGATGGCTGAACTATGAAGAGACCAGCCAGAAGGTGAAGCAATTTGGGAGCGGGCTGGTGGCGCTCGGATTGCAGCCCAAGAGCACCGTGGCCGTGTTTTGTGAGACTCGAGCTGAATGGTTTATTGCCGCCCAGTCTTGCTTCCGGTACAACTTCCCTCGTGAGTATCAGTGCTGCATTCCGCCTACATCAACAAGGGCCGTAGTCCTGATTCTCCGAAAGGGTGTCACCACTCCTAAACGATGTTTGCCCTCAGTGCAACCTCCAGCACACAGGTGTCTTAGAAACTGGCGCCTGTGTTGAATTAGTGGCAACGTTTATACCTGTGGTTCAGATATATGCAACATAAAATAATAAAATGATTTGTTTAAGACCAGCGACTTTATTAGGGCATAAATCTTTATGCCTTTAAATAATAGCCAATGACAAAGTAGTTACCTACTTTTTAAAATTGGGGTTTGGCTAGTCTAAAGAAAAGAAGAAATAGGGGAGACATGATAGCAGTGTTCCAGGATCTGAGGGGCTGCCACAAGGAAGAGGGGGGTCAGGTTGTTCACTAGAGCACCAGAGGGAAGGACGAGAAACAATGGTTGGAAACTGATCAAGGAGAGAAGCAACCTGGAATTAAGGAGAAACTTCCTGACAGTGAGGACAATCAACTAGTGGAACAGCTTGCCTCCAGAAATCGTGGGCGCTCCATCATTGGAGATTTTTAAGAAGAGGCTAGACAGTCACTTGTCTGAGATGGTATAGGTTTTCCTGCTTGAACAGGGGGCTGGACTAGAAGACCTCCAAGGTCCCTTCCAGCTCTATTCTATTCTAAGTACGTTGTTCATCTTAAAATTGTTGGTATACAGGCAATCTTTGACTTACAACCACAACTGAGCCCATAATTTCTGTTAGGACAGTTGCTAAGTGAGTTTTGCCCCATTTTAAACCGTTGTTGCCACAGTTGTTAAGGGGATCCTTGCAGCTGTTAAGTTACTAACACGGTTGTTAAGTGAATCTGGCTTCCCCCTTGACTTTGCTTGTCAGAAGGTCGCAACAGGGGGTCACATGACCGTGGGAAGATGCAACCGTCATAAATATGAGCCAGTTGCCAAGCATCGGAATTTTGATCAAGTGACCATGGGGAGGCTGCAACAGTCGTAAGTGTGAGAAAACGGTCATAAGCCACTTTTTTTCACGGTCGTAACTTTGAATGCTCACTAAGTGAGCTGTAGTAAGTTGAGGACTACCTATAGACGAAACATAACATTAACATGGAATATTTATTGCTTCAGCTGAATTAGTTATTGAGCTACTTATACTAACTTCTTGCCTTTTGAATAGTTGTTACACTATACGCAACCCTTGGAGAAGAGGCAGTAACCTATGGATTAAATGAATCTGAAGCATCGTTTTTAATCACCAGCTTAGATCTTTTGGAAAGCAAACTAAAGGTAAATCTTTTCGTCAGCATAATAGTAAAATTAAATAAATTTCTAAGATCAAGACTGACTTTCTAAAAGATACTGGGGAATACTAATGGGGCCTAACATAATTTAATCTGTAAGGAAACAATCCCTACACTAGGTGTATTTTAAAAAAATAATATTTGTGTTATGTTGTTGTGAAACATATAATATTATATATTATTTTGATATACTGGTATCTGTACTGTATTGACTAAAGAAGATTAACATTCTAAAGTTTGCTAGGCCGAACTTTGAGTACAGTGGAAAGCTGTAGTCACTGGTAATTTGCAATGAGACTATAAAACGTGTGTGGTCATAACAATTATCAGAAAATTGTCAGAAATTAATCATCACAGACAAATAACTTGCCCAGCAGCTATAATTTCTGTACTAAACTTTGAAAACCAGCCATTTTCGTTTGCATGAAACTTCTTTGCTTTGGAAATGCTGTAGCTGTAACAAAAACAGAAAAGCTCTATAAATAAGATTTCCCCATGTATTTCGATGGTTTTTGAATAGTCAGAAATAGGAAGAATATATTCTTAAAACATTATTACAACAACGGACTTTCACAATCACGAGAAGTAAATGCAAGCCTATGTCATGCATTGCAAACTTTTGCTTGGGTTTATACAATCAACTCTCAACTATTTTTGTTCCTCAGAACGTACTGTCAAAAATTCCCTGCCTCAAATACATCATTTACGTGGATAATAAGTCCATCAATAAATCAGACTATCCTAAAGGGCTGGAGATTCATAACATGCAAGCAGTAGAAGAACTTGGAGCCAAACCAGAAAACTGTAAGTAGAGCAGCTGAAACCCTTTACCATAATCATGTTATGTGGGGTTTTTTTCCCCCCCTATATGACAAGCAACATCCTAAATCATTTGAATAAGTTCATCTTTAATTCTCCTTTCCTCTTTGAACAATCTTCAAGACTGCTTGTTCTTGCTTCACAATAGTTTGCTTCTCTAGAAGTTTGTTCTGGACTTGAAAGGGAGCTGAACCAGTCAAAAGGGCTTGGTCTCTTTGCTGCTATGATGAGGAGAGAATGTCATAACCCACAGAAAGAGTTGCTGTGGCTTTGGAAATTCCATCTCCAATCTCTGTTGAGAAAGAAAGTCCAGTGTGGCTACTAGCCTTCCGATGAGCAAGAGAGAGATCTTATTAGCAGCTTGAATTGTGCACGAGGCTGTGCCACGAGGGAGTATATAATCATTGTGTTTTGAGACTTTCTGGAATTAGAGGGTTCTTAACAAGGTGCATCACCACCGCCAACATCATGAGCTCATTTGCTAGCCCTTGAAGTAAAAGTGCCAAATACAGTATTTTTTTAAAAAAATAAGTCTTGGCTTTCGTCCTTCCAGATTTTTCATAGGTGAGAAACTTAGGGAAGAACCTTAAGCATTTTCCTCCACCATCACAGTTGCTGTCCAACACAAACCAGAATGATGTAATTGACATAATGGTGTCATGATCCCACGGCCATCGTTTCAGTGCCTTGATTAGCTAAGCCCACCTCTTCCTTTCTCAAAAGTGATCAGAATTTCCACCACCACCCCCCTGTCAACATTTTAGTATAATGTAGGCCACAAGGCTTATCCCTGCTTGGTTTGCAAGTCTGTATGCACTTATGCACTTTACCAGTTTTTTCACAGTATAAAACATTTTATTAGTTTTAGTCTCAGTTTGATTTTCTCCTCAGTGTTGTAATCTAACTGTTTTTGCCTTCTTATCTTTGTCTAGTAAACGCCCCTCCCTGCCGCCCTGTTCCTACAGACATGGCCCTGGTCATGTATACCAGTGGTTCCACAGGGAGGCCCAAAGGGGTCATGATGGTCCATAAAAACTTGATAGCTGGAATGACTGGACAGTGTGAGCGAATACCTGGCCTGGGGTAAGCAATTCCTCCCATTAAACACATGCACTTGTTTATAGTTCGGTTCCCTCCACTAACAGGGCAGGTGGGCTGAGAACAGAGAGGACATAGCAGGTGACATATCTATGGAGATTCTCCATCATCCAGGACATGGTTGTCCCAAAGATGCTTTTTCCAAAAGGCAACTGGATTTTCTTGTTTTTTTTCTTTGAAAACATTTCACTCCTGAACCAAGAAGTTAGTAGTTTAAAACTGAAGAAGCTTCTTGGATTAGAAGCAAAACGTTTTCAAAGAAAAAAAACAAGTCTAGTTGCCTTTTGGGATAGCAGCTGACAGTCCACCAGATAGAAACCCAAGACCTTCCATTCCCTGGTAGATCTTCCCATTGGTGTACTACCTTCTCCAGCTACAGATGAGGGTTTGTGTCTCGTAAACAGAATGAAGATATAGATTTTGAGCTGGCCCAGTTCTTTTATCATCCTTCCTTGATACTTGGTAGTAACTGCTATTTATGTTAAGGGATTAAATCAGGGAGGGATATTGCCATGTTCCCAGGAATCTGTCGGACCCATAATAATGCCAGCAATCCTCCCTTTCCCATTGGTTTGGTGTGATAACGTCACAAACATTGTGTCCCGTGCAAGATCTTAAGGTATAATTGCCAAATCTTCTGAGATTTGTTTGCCAAACTTGCATAATTTTGAGATTTTGGGGAAATGGGCTGGGATTGTGGTTAGGACACAATAACATCGGGTACTAGGAGAATTATGCATTTCTGGATTAAGACCTTGTGATCATCGTTGCAATAGCCTTAGCATTTAGGGGTCCTTGGTGCTCTCTGAGCTTACTTGTTCTCTTGCAGGCGTTTCATTACCCAAATTAAGTAACATCATCAGTGCTAGAAAGGAGGGATGATGAGGAAGAGGAGGACTGTGGGGTCCTTGGTGCTCTCTAAGCTTGTTTGTTTTCTTGCAGATGTTTCATTACCCAAAATAGATAACATTATCAGTGCTAGAAAGGGGTGAGGTTTGTGGAGATGAAGGAGGACTGTGGGGTCCTTGGTGCTCTCTGAGCTTGCTTGTTTTCTTGCAGATGTTTCATTACCTAAACTTCAGTGCTGATGATGTTCCTTAGTTTGGGTAACAAAACATCTGCAAGGAAACAAGCAAGCTCAGAGAGCACCAAGGATCCCTCATTTCAATCCTGAGCTACAAATATTCTCCTTTATTGGAGCCTTAGCAATGGTCCATGTTACCATCTAGTCTAGCTCTTCCTTCCTTATTTACACATCACTATTGTATTCTGCCCAAATCATGCTAGAAACTTGACGATGCTCATCATTGCGATGAAGAATATATTCAGCATGTTCAGAACTTAAACATTGGTCTATAACAGGGGTAGGCAACCTTGGCTCTTTTATGACTCGTGGACTTCAACTCCCAGAATTCCCGAGCCAGCCACGCTGAGGAGAAAGGGAGAGGTTTCCAAGCTTAGCCATGCTGGCTCAGGAATTCTGGGAGTTGAAGTCCACGAGTCATAAAAGAGCCAAGGTTGCCTACCTCTGGCCTTAGGCCTAGGCCACTTTATGACTCGTGGACTTCAACTCCCAGAATTCCTGAGCCAGCCATGCTGAGGGGAAAGGGAGAAGTTTCCAAGCTGAGCCATGCTGGCTCAGGAATTCTGGGAGTTGAAGTCCACGAGTCATGAAGGGGGCCATAGTTCCCCATGCTGGCTCAGGAATTCTGGGAGTTGAAGTCCACGAGTCATAAAAGAGCCAAGGTTGCCTACGCCTGGTCTATAAACTTAAACCGATTAGTCATCAAGATTAGAAATAAATAGATTTATCTCAAAGAGATAATATGGTTCTCTGGCTTTGGAAACATTGCAGCTTATGCTCTTCTTGATAATTTGCTTCCCAAGATTGTTTTCCACTAATTGAGCAATAAAAACAATAAGGTTAATCTTTATAGGGGTAAAGATAAGTCCTGTGTTTCTGCTGCTGCAAGTGAAGCAGAAATACGCAGTTACACTGCTCAAGGAGTGGAACAAATGCTTCAGAGCTGCACTCTCCTTTTATTGTTCGATTCAAGCAAATCCACAGTGGCCTTTCAAGATTTACTTAGGCCTGTTAGCTGTCCAAAAGTCAAGCAGAAAAAGCACTGATGTTCTTGACTGCTACAACATGGAGGCTGGAGCAAATTAGTATGTTTGTGCACAACTTATTTCTGGATTACCTGCTAACCTCAAGTCTTTTAAGCATTGTACAGAATTGTTTAACGTATTATCTATAGAAGTTTAAAAAGCTCAACAAAAAAAAAGTAAAATGAGCATTGGGGATGATAATGAATCGTCATAAAGCCTGGGAATAGAATAATGTGGGATTTTAACATGTCAGAATAGCAAGGTATCTCAAGTATCTGGGAGACAAAAAGACTGCAGGATAAGCACTAAGCAAACCCCTCTTGTAACATTTCTGTAAGCACCATAGTAACTAGAAAGGACAGGTATAAGCAGTGGTGGGATTCAGCCGGTTCGCACCACTTCGGCAGAACCGACAGCTAATGTTTTGTTGCCCAGGCCCAGAACGGACTTCCGGAAGTGGCATCCACGCAGAGAACCGGTTTTTCACCTATTTTAAATCCCACCACTGGGTATAAGATCTACTAAAGCAGGCTTCTCCAGTCTGGGAGTTCTCCAGCTGTGTGGATGTCAGCTCCCAGAATTCTCTACCTCGCATGAGCAAGTTGAGATCCTTACCTCTGGAGGCCACTCAATTTAGCTGAAGCTGCATTTTAACTCAAGTCAGTCTGAGGTGACGTTTTAACAATTTACATTTTCTCCCTTAGACCCAACGACACGTATATTGGCTACTTGCCTTTGGCTCATGTATTAGAACTGACGGCAGAAATTTCCTGTATTACCTACGGCTGCAGGATTGGATATTCCTCTCCACTCACCCTGTCAGACCAGGTAAGCCAGTGAATGGAGCTGCTTTGTAAATTGTTTAGGAGGAAAAGTGTTCAGTTAATGCCAAACGTTGGACAGAACTTTGTGTGTTTGTTTATTCATCATTTTTTTAATCCCCTACAACAGGGCTTTTCAACCTTTTTACCCATTGTACCACTTTTCGGATAAGGCAATATCCGAGTACCACCACTCGCCCAGCAAGGTATCAAAAACTTGACACCCCCCCCCCAAAAAAAGGAAAAAATGAGAAAGTACAGGTAGTCCTCGACTTACAACAGTTCGCTTAGTGACTGTTTGAAGTTACAACAGCACTGAAAAAAGCAAATTATGACCATTTTTCACACTTATGACTGTTGCAGCATCCCCAGGGTCATGTGATTTACATTCGGATGCTTGGCAACTGATTCATACTTATGACGTTCACAGTGTCCCAGGGTCATGTGATCAATGGCTGGGGGCGTGGCCAGCTGATCACCCAGGTTGCAGGGTGCCTGTGGGGGGGAATCCGTGGGTCTCTGGTGGAGGGGGATGGGACTGGGGTGGGTACCTGGCTTCCTTCTCTCCCATTGTCCCTTCCCTTCCTCTCACTGTCCTTCCCCTCCTTCCTTCCTTCCCTTTGTCCCTTCCTTCCTTCCCTCCCTTTCATTGTCCTTTCCTTCCTTCCTTCCTTCCTTCCCTCTTTGTCCCTTCCTTCCCTTCCTTCCTTCCCTCTTTGTCCCTTCCTTCCTTCCCTCCCATTGTCCTTTCCTTCCTTCCTTCTTTGTCCCTTCCTCCTTCCCTCCCTCCCTCTCATTGTCCTTTCCTTCCTTCCTTCCGTCCTTCCTTTTGTCCCTTCCTTCCCTCCCTCCCTCTCACTGTCCTTCCCCTTCCTTCCTTCCCTTTGTCCCTTCCTTCCTTCCCTCCCTCCCTCATTGTCCTTTCCTTCCTTCCTTCCCTCCTTCC
>JALGBA010000949.1:0-62500 GCA_023970755.1 Azemiops feae
CCAAGCCCCCGCCAAGCCCCGGCCGGCCGCCAAGCCCCGCCAAACCCCGGCCGGCCGCTTCCTTCACTCCCTCCCTTCCATTGTCCTTCGATACACCGTCCAGATCCCAGCCTGGTTTTGGCAGGCAGCGGTGCATTCTCACCAAACGGAGCAGCTGGTGAGGTGAACCGGCTTCGCGGCGGCCGCTGCCAAGCCCCACCCAGCCACCAAGCCCCGGCCGCCGCCCCCGCCAAGCCCCGCCAAGCCCTGGCCGGCCCGGCCGCCGCCACGAAGCCCATGTAAGGTTGGCGCCCCCGCCCAGATGCCCTCGCCTCCCCCAAGCATTTTTTTACTCACCTGCTTTCAGCTGCACGCCCTTTCTCCGTTTGCTTCTCTGCCTTCGTTTGCCACGTGCTTGTGGGTAAAAAAAAAAAGTTCCATGAGACTTTCTAACTTCTCGCGAGAAGTTAGAAAGTCTCATGGAACTTTTTTTTTTGTCTCACAAACACATGGCGAAGGCCGAGAAGGACAGGAGAAAGGGAGTGCAGCTGAAAGCAGGTGAGTAAAAGAAAACGCTTGGGGGAGGTGAGGGCATCTGGGTGGGGGCGGGGGAGGGAGGGCAGGCAATGCGTCACACAGCTCCGGCGGAATCTCCCCTGAAGACTGCGTGAGGCTGCCTGCCACCCTCAAGGCCGCCGCCAATCAGCTGGAGCTGCGCGCTTTGATCCTGGGCTCTCAGTAGGACCCAGGCAGCGTGCAGTTCCAGCTGACTTGGCCACAGGCCTCTGCGGCGCTGCTGCCGCTTCACCTCATCCACTTTCACACTTAAAAAAAAAAAAAAAATTCAAAAATATTTTTTTTAATATTTTTTTTAATATTTTTTTTACATATTTTTTCAACCCGTCCTACGCTTACCACCAGCCATGTGCTCGCTGTACCACTATGGTACGCGTTACCACCGGTTGAAAAGCCCTGCCCTACAAGGGACTCTGGCCCAGCTTCAGAAGTTATAAAACCAGTAAAAAATTATTAGAATGTTAAAACGTAAAAACTACACCGATTAAAATATTATGCATAGCCTTAACAGTGAGAATTTTAAGCTTGCCACTACAATAATCTGAGCCAAAGTGACTTCACAAATAAGGACATCTTAAAAATACACTCCTGAGTATTTTCTTCTCGATTGCAAGTTTTTCTGTTTTTTCCCCTCATTTTAAAAATCTGAGATCAGCTCTTTGACCCTCGGCAGTATAAATATGACAAGACGCTCTAACTTTTCATTCCTTTGGCTTATTATTTCAATTTGCAAAATTCAATAGCCCTAGGCATCTTTCCACGGTTTTATTCTTCTGTGAAAATAATTGAAATTAAAATTGGGTTCTCGCTTTTTTACCCCTTCTTTCAGTCAAGCAAAATTAAAAAGGGAAGCAAAGGAGACTGCACTGTTCTGAAGCCCACTTTGATGGCAGCTGTGCCAGTAAGTATCAGTAAGGATGAGATACTTGTGAAACTCTGGGTATTTCACACTGAAAGTTTATTAAAAATGGTTTAAATGTTAAATTTTAAACTTCAAAAAGTACAGTAACTTATTTTTCCCAATTGGTTTATATAGATCACCCATCTTAGCCTCACAAGTAAAAAAAAACAAAACCTCTACATCTTGGATCTTATAAAACCAGTTGCAGATAATGCCTATATCTACAGCTTTGTTTGCTTGAAACAGCTGCCGGTGCTCATGTTTCAGAATACATATTTTGGAAATAAATCTGTCTTTCTTTTTGTACACCTTCCCTCATCAAACCCTATTAAGCGCATCCAGTAGTTAGATAAAATGCAATTGGCTGCAAAAAAATTTAATTTATTGGTGGGTGGGTGGATGGGTGAAATCTAGCATATAATTTGGCAAGACAACAGATCTTTAGAATATCTCAGTTTTGTCCTGAGAACCCCAGACTTTTGACTCATGCGATAGATTCCTGCCACCCTTTTGCTCACATGATGGGGGGGGAGGGGGGGGAACCAAACATTCACAATCATTTTCTAAAATAGCTTTTATTTGTTTAATTAAATAGAAAAGAAACAAGCAAAAAGAAGAGTTCTCATACATGGACATAACACTTTATACAACGGTTTCAATAAAGATGGCCATACTACATTATAATCATCCATACATGATCTATATGTAACTTTGGCATAAGTTGAAAGTAGCGTCAGATCTTCATTCCGCTGATTAAATATGGCCACAGATTTATTTTTTAGTCTGACAGCTCCTCATTAAAATAGCTCAAAAGGAGAGGGTGTTCAATATTTCCATTGCTTTCCGCCGAGTGCCTACGCAAATAACCCCCAGCTAAAATTGACTGCCAATAGATTAGCCTGATTACATATTAAGGGTTATACAACTAAGGAAATAGCTGGAATGAATTGCTCCTTCCTGCTATCCTTGTCACTGGTCTGGGCTGGTATAAACCAGTTTAGGAATAAAAAGTTTCTTAGCTGTTTCCTTGAAATTGTTTGTAGGAAATCATGGATCGAATTTATAAGAACGTTATGAGTAAAGTCCAGGAGATGAACTATTTCCAGAAAACTTTGTTCAAGATAGGATATGACTATAAATTGGAACAAATAAAAAAAGGTTATGATGCACCTCTCTGTAACTTGTAAGTACAGTTGATGTATTTTAATATTTGTTGCAGACATAACTGAGGATTAAATTTCAGGGGGGGGGGGAAACCTGGTTCAACCAGTTTGGACAAACTTTGTCTAAATCCTAACCTTCCCTTCAGGTGTATGGTTCTTAAGTGTAGGTTGTTGAACTGCTTTTTAAATTGCTGCAGTGAGATCACTCGTCTTAGGGGGCTTTCTAAGCTAACCTTTGCCAGACTGCTATTGTTAATATATTAAGCACCAACTCCCAGAATTCCGGGTCAATTACCATGCCATGTGGGGATTCTGAAAGTTGCAGTCCGGGTTATCTTGGAATTTCGCCACTCAACAAACCCTTGGGTGAATGTAGAATATCTTATCCTTTAAAAAATTCCCTGAACTTCCAGGGAACCTCCGATGAATATGTTGAAATCACCCTGACTTGTACACACAATCAGATTTGAACTAGACTTCTCTGATCTGAAGGATAGCCATATCTTATCATTTGGGGGGGGGGGAGGGGGTAGGTTAGTCATTTCAATGAATCAGTTGCAACTTCAACTAAATCTGGGACCTGCAGATTGAAAAACCTGGTTCCTGTTCACTTCTGAACAGAGCAGAAAGCCATTGGGGCTGAATCCACAACAGGTGGATTAATGGGTATGTCAGGGAGGAGGCCATAGAGAGTCACGTAACAGCTGTTTATAAATCCTCTTATTGTGCCCTTTCATTATGTCATTATGGGATTCTTCTCCTTTTAAGACTGCTGTTTAAAAAAGTGAAGGCCCTATTGGGAGGGAACGTACGTATGATGCTTTCTGGAGGGGCCCCCCTCTCACCTCAAACACAGAGATTCATGAACATCTGCTTCTGCTGCCCTGTTGGCCAAGGCTACGGCCTGACGGAAACCTGTGGAGCAGGCACCATTACTGAAGGTAAGGATTTATGGTTAGCTTTTTTCACTGTAAAGGTGTTCTGTGTGAAGCCCTTGGAAAACAGCCTGCAGTGCCGTGTTTAATCTAGTCTGCACTTAAATTAAAAGAACTTGAGAAGCATTTGTATAGAAGAGTAGGCGAAGCTGGGGCGTGGAGTTAAGCATCTCATCAGCTCAGAGTCGTTACGTTGCCAAAAACAGTCCAGGTTCAACCCCCCCCCCCCTTAAATTCCATTGACCCTTATCTGGCGCCGATTCAGATTTGAACTTTAGTTGACCAGATTCCTTGAGTGATAAATTTTCTGAACTGCAACTTGATGTATGGTCCTGATCTTTTGTGCCTGACATTAATTTAGTCTGCAAAGGATCAGGACCATATATTAAGTTGCAGTTCAAGATTTATCGCTCAAGCCGAGATAGAAAAATCTAAACTTTTTAATACTAAATTGGTGCCAAATAAGGGCCAGCGTTTGTGGCCACGTAATAACTCTAAGCCAGGGGTCTTCAGACTTGGCCCTTTTATGACTTGTGGACTTCAACTCCCAGAATTTCTCAGCCAGCGTGCCTGGCCAAGTTTGAAGACCCTTATTCTAAGCTGATGACATGCTTAACTCTGCCCTCAGCTCTGCCTGCTCTTCTCTTACAGTTTGGTTCCTGTCTCACTCCTTGTTTCTTGATGTTTTTTCCCTAGTAACTGACTATAGTACCGGGAGAGTAGGAGCTCCTCTTATCTGCTGCGAGATTAAACTCAGGGACTGGAAAGAAGGTGAGAAAATCCCATTATTCTAATAGACTTTAATCTGTTTCCATGGCTGAAATAGGAGTAGAATATCAGAGTTGGAAAGGACCTTAGAGGTCTTCTAGTCCAACCCCCTGCTCGAGCAGGAGACCCTATACCATTTCAGACACGTGAAAGCCTCCAGCGATGAGCTTAAAACTATAATTTTTGTCTCTTAAATCCCTCTATATCAAATATAGTTTACAATGTTCCTGCATAAGAACAGTGACTGTGCTGTTACTCAAGAGAGATTGGTTTAAAGTACAATTTTAGGAAGCATTTAAAAATAATGGACATAAATGCCATATCGCTTATAACCATTATAGATACAATTGCTTCCTATAAATGCAATTCTGCACTGAAGAAAAGAATCTGTAAACCATATTTTAATATAAATAATCTAAATTGCTTTGGCATTAATATATTTCACTATTTATGTTGGGTACATACTGGAAGCATGATAAAAACAGAGAAAATATGTGCGTTTCACAGAAAATGTTTTCTTCTCTCAAAATATTGGTCAAAATGGATGGTATAAAGGTACAACTTCTACAGAAATTAACTAGATTGAAAACAATGAATATGTATCATGCCCTTGACAAACTAGATAAATATATGCCTCTTGGAAAGTTATTCCATCTCTAGGTTTTTCTCAAGACTTTTGACCCACCTCCAGCCATTTTTATTTTGGGGGTAGAAAAAACAGCCTCATCTGGGAAACCTGATTATTTTTGGTCCAGGATCTCCCAGTTCCGAAACTCTTTTCCCCTTGTGGTGTACCTGTGAGACGAACCACATCCAGGGAGACCTCCCCATAAACCTTTTGAACCCCTTGGCTTAAGAGGCTGATGGCTATAGATACATTTAACTTGTTTTGATTAAACCAGTGTTTTTCAACATTGGCGACTTTACGATGTGTGGACTTCAACTCCCAGAATAACCCAGGCAGCGTGGGAAGTCTGGGAGTCTATTCCACGCCGCGTAAAGTTGCCAATACGGAAAAACCCTTGTGATCTATTAGGTGAATCCATTTCCTAATAAATTGCATAAACCTGCTGAGAGAAGCGGCCATCCTGTATTCGCTTGACTCTGGGGAAAAGCCCACTAAATGTAGTGGGATTTATCTCTGAATCAACTTGAATAAGTTAGAATTGTTTGTGTCCCATACATATCTATGCATATTGTAGATCAGAGATATTTCAACCATGGCAACTTTAAGACTGTGGACTTCAACTCCCATGCTTGCTTCCAGCCCCATGCTGGCTAGGGAGCTGAAGTCCACAAGTCTTAAAAGTTGCCAAGGTTGGACCAAAAGGCTTTTTGGTCCCAAAGCTTTGTGATCCTGGTTGGACCTAATGCATCATTGCATTTTACTGCTTATATTGAATTTAGTGGCCTAACATAATTAATCAGCACTATCCTGCCTTTCTTTCTTGGTGACCATTTTGGTCTGATTTAAAGGAATCGTGTAGTCACCAGTTTGTTCTTTCTTTCTGCTTTTTTTTTTCCCCCAGGAGGCTACACGACAAGAGACTTGCCACACCCGAGGGGAGAGATTATAATTGGAGGGCCCAATGTCTCTATGGGATACTTCAGAAATGACGAGAAAACAGCCGAAGATTTCATTGTCGATGGCAACGGGCAGAGATGGTTGTGTACGGGAGACATTGGAGAATTTCATTCCGACGGGTGCCTGCAAATCATAGGTGGGCACGATACTTGTGTTTGCTCAGAAAGACACCTGGCCCTGTTTTTATATTAGTAAGCTCTTCCAAGCATGCCATGAATTATACACCTAACAGCCATCTAAAACAGTTGCCTTGTTTGTGTAACGGTCTTCCCATTTTGTAACATCCATTTGCAAAGGTAAAAGACGTCATCTCAGCAATTGGTTTTGCGTGAGAACTGGCATCATGGTCTCTAAAATAAGAATGTCTGGGGAATGCTGGCTTGTCACCGCCCAGTCTCTGGCTCCGCTGAGGGTTCCTTCTGAGGGGTGCTCTCTCAGAGGAGGACGGTTCTCTCAAACCCCAAACTGTGTTTGGTTGTTTTCCCCAGATCGTAAAAAAGACTTGGTGAAGTTGCAAGCCGGAGAGTACGTCTCTCTTGGCAAAGTTGAGGCAGCCTTGAAAAACTGCCCCCTGATTGACAATATTTGTGCATACGCGAAAAGGTGAGTTTACATATACGTGATCTTTCGTACACGTTTGTGGGATTATTTTTTTTTTTAAAACATCAACTTGCATCGAACAGGTTGGAAACTTAAGAATCTCCCACGCCACTTTCCAACACCGTTGCTCCAGCGGGATTCAAACAGCTGGAATTGGGTAGGCCCATCCCAGCAGATGTGAGGCACATAACTCAGTGCTTCCCAACCTCCGCAGCTGAGGGATTCTGGGAGTTGAAGTTCATGTATCTTGCTCAAGTTGGGAAGCATTAGGTGCTAGAAAGTAGCCAAGAGAAAGTTGCCCTATATCAGGAGTCTTCAAACTTGGCCCTTTTATGACTTGTGGACTTCAACTCCCAGAATGCTGGCTGAGGAATTCTGGGAGTTGAAGTCCACAAGTCATAAAAGGGCCAAGTTTGAAGACCCCTGCCCTATATCTTGAGTGAGGGAGCTGGCCAGCCTTCAGATGGTGCTGAATTGCGTGCTGCCCCTCAGTAATTCAGCCATAGTGAAGGATGCTTGGCATTTCATTCAGAACCCCTTTGAGGGTCACAGGTAGAGGCACATGTGGCTGCAATCCTTCTAGGCTTAAATATTCACACACTGCATAAGTGCAAAAGTATTATTTTGGTTTCTTCTCACCTTTTACTGTCTGTCTATCTAATCTATCTATCATCTATCTAATCTATCTAATCTATATCATCTATCTATATATCTATCTATATCTATCTATATCTATCTTATCTATCTATCTATCTATCTATCTATCTATCTATCTATCTATCTATCTATCTATCTATCTATCTATCTATCTATCTATCTATCTATCTATCTATCTATCTATCTATCTATCTATCTAATCTATCTATCTATCTAATCTATCTTTTGTGCCTGACATTAATTTAGTCTGCAAAGGATCAGGACCATATATTAAGTTGCAGTTCAAGATTTATTATGAGTAACCATAATGTGGTGCTGGCTATCGGCTTGGCTGGTTTTATGGAAGTCCCGGGGATCAGCTTCTGAAATCCACCTGCTGGGAGACCGGGGGGGAGCGTGGGGGGGCGTAGGTTGGCCACTGTGAGAACAAAGGTTGGAGCAACCTTTCTCAATTTCTGTTTTTGTTTTGAAGGAAATAAATTGAAATAATGTTCAGGTCTCTGGGAACCTCTGCATAAAAGTTACATCTACAAGTAGCATTACATAGCATGTGAAGTTCAAAAAAAAATTTTTTATTTTATTTTCCCAAACACAATTTCTCACAGAACCCCAGTTGAAAAAGGTTGGGCTAGAGCAGGGGTGGGCAACCTTGGCTCTTTTATGACTCGTGGACTTCAACTCCCAGAATTCCTGAGCCAGCCATGCTGAGGGGAAAGGGAGAGGTTTCCAAGCTGAGCCATGCTGGCTCAGGAATTCTGGGAGTTGAAGTCCACCAGTCATAAAAGAGCCAAGGTTGCCTACCCCTGGGCTAGAGTAATTTTCAGGGTAAAACATTTTGCTTAAGGCAAATGTCATTAAAAACTAAATAGTGTTTTCTTGTGTTTCAATCTAGCAACCAGTCTTATGTTATCAGCTTTGTGGTTCCCAATCAGAAGAAACTAACGACGCTTGCTGAACAGAGGGGTATGTCTGACAGCTGGATCAACATCTGTAACAATCCTGTCATGGAATCAGAAGTTCTGAAAGAGATTAAAGACATGGCTAACAAAAGTAAGCAAATGAAGATGCTTTTTTGAACCGTAGAGTGGTTGCAACTCATAATCTTACCTGCAACAGATATTCTGCTCGAGTATCATGCAGTATCTTACTAATGGTAGCAGAAATTGTTAAGAGCTTTTGCAAGCCAGTTCCCTTTCACTGCATTTTTTCCCTTTTTTCAATCTCCCTAAGAGTATCTGTAAGGCAAGAAGAATTGTCAAAAAGGTGGCTGAAGGCACTTGATCAAAGTTTCATCTTGGTGGGTTTTGATCATGTGGTGATAGCTGTCATTCCAAAAGTCCTGTTCCATTCCTTTTCCCTTTAAAGATAGGGAAAGTTCAATGGAATCATGGATATCTGCAGCAAACTGAGATTGCATTTCCATGAGCAGTGACATCGTGTCAATACACCTTATATGAAAGCCTCCCATACATATATCACAAGAGTGTGTACCAAAACAATACAACCCATGTCAATTGTCCCCTGCGGACACCCAAATAAGAGAATTCAAAAATTTATAATTCCACTGCCCAGACTACTTTCTCGTCCATTTTCAAAATTTCTTGCTTCCCAAAGATGGAGACATAGAAATCAGTCTATATTTATTTAGCCCACTTCAGTTTCAGAAATTGTTCTTGCACAAGACTGTTCTATCAAGTCTCATCCTACTGCAGTTTACTTTCCTTTAAGGTACATGAAAATGTTGATTAATTTTGTTAATCAATACAAGCATTTTTGTACTCAGTGTTGAGCCAAGAACAGTATGGTTAGATTAGAAGTGCTGGATGTGAACGACAGCTGTATTCCAATCTTATGTTGTCTGGAAAAGCGAGCAATTTAAAAATTGCAAACCAAGTGGAATTGAAGTTGGGAAGCACCCAAGGCTGGCAGGGAGGAGGGATCTAGAATCTCTGCGCAACAGTAAAACCAACCCTCCCTGAATTCCTTGGAGTCTTATCTAATTGAAAAGGCTGCTAGACTGGGGAGATTCCTGTATTATAGGCAGAACATAATGAAGTAGTTAGTTCATACTTTGCACGTGTGGCCTGGTTGTTCGTGCCTGACAAATGACTAACAATTCTAATTCCAAACATTTGTCTAATTACTCTTTCAAGGGGACAATCAGGCCGTGCTTCTTGCTACTTGTAATTTATAAGAGGGATAAAGCTATGACTCCCCTGTGCAATTTCCAACCGCCTCTCCTTTTGCACTACTGCTGTTGCTAAAATTGACGGGGTAGAGCCTTGTTGCTTTGAAGTAGGAGACCCATAAAAACTCAGTGAGACGCCCTAAAATAGTTTTCAGTATAATTTTACGAACAAAGCAAGTCTTCTCCTGATCCCCAAATGAAGAGGGGGAAAAAAAAAACAGGTTTAATGCACAGGCTCTTGGCTCTTACATACCACATTGGTCCCTGTCGCTCCAGCGTTCCATTTCCCTTAGAAAGCAGGATGGGTCCTCTTGTGATGGCCTTTGAAAAGGTTAACTGCACAGGGCCCAGCCTGCTTTGTATGGAACACAGCGTTTCTCGACCTCATAATTGCCAAGCTGGCTGGGAATTTAGGGAGCTGAAGTCCCCCCACCTCTTAGGAGTACCCTAAGGTTGGGAAACACTGCTGTAGCACCTGGGCCTGACAAGCTAGGTACCTTAGCTTCATTCAGCAAGCTAGCTGAGCTTCTTCATACGTGACCTCCGTGTAAAGCCTGGTACTGTGAAAGGAAAGGAGATGAGACTTATCACAAAACATCAGCTTTTTTTGCAATAACGCAAAAAAAAAAAAAAAGATTCTGATCAATTTAAGCCCCTCCCCTCCTCAAAGTATTAGGGAAATATTTGCCATGTATTGAGGACTCAAAGACAGGCAACCTAGAGCAGATTCGGGGAAGCGTTACGGTCTTGTGAAGCTACATTTGTTCTTGTCCTGCCATCTGCTGGCCATCGGGAAGAATCCTCTTGGGAAACGACTGAGAGCACAGTGTCTCTAGTCCTCAACGGACAACAGTTCATTTAGCGACTGTTCAAGGTGACGACATCATTGGAAAAAAAAGAGATTTATGCCTGTTTTTCACATTTACAACCGTTGCAGCCTCCCCAGGGTCACGTGATCAAAATTCAGACGCTTGGCAACCGGTTCACATTTATGACGGTTGCAGGGTCACGGGGATCCCCTTCTGACAAGCAAGGTCAGCGAGGAAGCCAGATTCACACTAACAAGCGTGTTACCAACTTAACAACCGCAGAGTGATTCCCTTAACAACTGTGGGAAGAAAGATCGTAAAATGGGGCCAAATTCATTTAACGACTGTCTCACTTAGCAACAGAAACGTTGGGCTCCATCGTGGCTGTAAGTCGAGGACTGCCTGTATTTAGCTGTGAAGTGTGAGGGGTCCCCCGTGCTCTCCAAGCCGGGTTGTTTTCCTGCAGACTTCTCATTGCCCAAACTAGGTGCCATCATCAGCGGTCACTTGATTTGGAGCGTGCATATTCTTTTGGTGTGACATCGCTGCCAGGCATACAAATAGCCTTCTATCAGGGGTCCTCAAACTTGGCCACTTTTGTGGACTTCAACTCCCAGAATTCCCCAGCCAGCCAGCCATGACTTGTTGAAGTCCACAAGTCTTAAAGTGGCCAAGTTTGAGGACCCCTGCCTCATATCTTCATTTGAAATGTTTTCTGGCTAGAAGAAGTCCAGTAGGCTTCAGTAGTGGAGGAAGCGTGCCTAGAAATACAGGTACTCCTCAACTTATGACTACAGTAGGGACCAAAAAAAAATTTTTTTGTCACTGAATGGTGCAGTCGTTAAGTGAGGCATCACATGACACACACACACCAAATTTTAGGGCCTTTTTTTCTGTGAACACGAAGCGAGATATCACGCAACTGAGACCTGTGATCTTCCCTGCCGCCTTCCCCATTGGCTTTGCTTGCAAATGGTGATCACATGACCTTGGGACATTGCAGCCGCGTAAGGGCCTGATGGTTGCCGAACGCCTGAATGGCGATCATGGGACCACAGGGATGCCGCAATGGTCGGAAGTGCGAGGACCAAGTCGTAAGTCACCATCGTAACTTTCGGCAGTCACTAAACGAATGGTTGTAAGTTGGGGATCCCTGTAACAGAAAAGCGAGACTCTTCAGAGTGTAGGTCTCAGAGGCTCACTATCCCTGCCCATCTGGCAATGAAAGGCAATCATGGATTTCTGGATTCCGGATGTTTTAAGTCATCCTTTCCGCGGGAGATCTGGATGGTCTCTAGCCAGTAGGAGTCCTGCAGAACCGTTCCTATCAAATTAGACTAGAAGAACAGAGTTGGAAGAGACCTTGGAGGTCTTCTAGTCCAGCCCCCCTGCTCAGACAAATGGTCGCCCAAACTCTTCTTAAAAACCTCCAGTGTTGGATCATTCACGACTTCTGGAGGCAGGTTGTTCCGTTGGTTCCTTGATCTCACCGTTTGAAAATTTCTCCCGTGGTTCAAGATTGCTTCTCTCCTTGATTAGTTTCCCTTCATTGCCTGCCTTCTTGTCCTGCCTTCAGGTGCTTTGGAGAATAGGTTGACCCCCCTCTTCTTTGTGGCTAAAAAAAACCTTTTTGAACGGGGGGGAAACCCCAGGCCTGCTGCATTCACGTATAAATGAATGACGTTTGTAAGGTTGCGTCCATCTGCCTGGCTCCTCTCTCTTCCAATTCTGACCTCTGTTTTCTTCTCCTCCAACCCCTCACCCTCCGTTGCTCTTTCAGTGAAGCTGGAAAGATTTGAAGTGCCCATCAAAGTGCGCCTGAGTCCGGAGCCCTGGACCCCCGAGACAGGCTTAGTCACCGATGCTTTCAAACTGAAAAGGAAGGAGCTGAAGAACCATTACCTCAACGACATCGAGCGGATGTACGGAGGGAAATAAGACCTCCCCGCCTCCCTGCGTCAGAAAGCGCGCGTCGTTTCTTCTGGAGCTGAGCGGTTGTATTTCCAAACGGAAGCGGCGTTTCATACAACAGTTGGAACGTTTACTCCCGGTTGCCCAGAAGGAACGGCTGCGCTGGCTTTCTGCCCTGCAGTTTTTCCAAGATGTTGTCACAAAGACTGACCCCACTGCCAGGGTTTCATTAGAACATTTCCAGTTCCAAATGGCTGCGTTCGTATGGAACTCCCCTCACTTGGATAAACCAATATTTCTTATCTTTCTATTCCGGCGTCTTCTTCTGATTCGGAAGCAGTTTGATCATCTGGGCCGAGTCCAGGGCGATGTTTTCGAAACGGGTGAAAACTAGCCGGTTGAGAAGGCAACCACGGAAGAGGTGTTGTAAGGGTGGGGCAGAACCGAGCCTCTCCCAGAACGCTGCTCCCGGAAATGGCTCTCTCAGGTCCTTTGCAAAATTTGCTCGTGTGAAGGCGACTGTCGTTGGTGGCACAAAAAGGCGAGGAGAGATTTCTCTTGTGAAAACGGTACTCTCGCCCAGCCGTAAGGTGACACTCCAACGCAACAAATAACGCCCGATGGGTTTCTTGCACCATGTGCCAAGTTATTCCTTCCTTTTCCGCAGTTCAGTGCTCAGCGGCACCATCCTGCCCATCTCGGCCATGAAATTATTCCTGCATTTTCTGATTTTTATTTTATTTTTTATTGCTCATTCCACAAAAAGGCGCCGTAGGCAGTTGGCCGTAGTTTCCACTGCTCAAGAGAATACCCCTGGTACTTGTAAAAGTCACACTTGCTGCTGCATTGAGAAGGAGAAGAAGAAGAAGAAGAAAAAAACACACCCCGCTTTCACTGCCACTTGGTGAGCCCGGACGGATTCTCTCGTATTTATTTATTTTATTTTCTCTCTCTCTCTCAAATTGTTGTGTTCCATACAGAAAGAGGAAAGAGATGGCTGGTAGTATTAAAAATTTAAGAGTGCCTAAAAAAAAGAAAAGAAAAGAAAGAAAAAGAAAAACTATCCTCACAGCTGAGCAGAGATAAATGAAGACATTCCAATCAAAACATTTCAAGCCCTCTTTTGGAAGAAGACAAGCGGATGACTTTGGCCACGTCTAGCATCAGTTTGGCTTGTACGAAGAACGCTGGCATTACTGCCACGATTATGCCGGCCTCTTTTGCGATCATTTATTTATTTGCACTCACTACCTTTAAAATATATATATATATATATATCAGTGGAACAAACCAAGACCTGTGGCTAGTCTACGTCCTGTCTGCTTTTGCAGAGTCTTCTGCTTTTTGGAATATAGGTGTGGGTGTGCTTCCTCTAAGCACACCCACACCACAGATAAAATATTTGGTTATTGTTGGTTGTTGTTGTTGTTCTTGTTTAATTTTAAAAGGACATTTTAATTTATCTTTTGACTATTATCACATAAAACAAAATCTTAAAACGAATTTCTCTTCTATGCGAGTGATGGACGTGGCCTCGGGAACTTTTGTGTTTTAAAGTGCTTGCAAAGGGAAAGCTTTTTGACTTGCTATTTTTATTTTAAAACTGGAAATTCTCGATGTGCAGAGGGGGGGAGGGAGCAGCAGTCTCCTCTGCATTGGTGTGTGCATTATTCCACAGAACGTCTTTCGTGCACTGGGCTTCCCTAGTCCTACTAGTAGTTCACACTTGAAACACAAACTGAGAAGAACGTGGCGACGATGCTGTTCTCCTGCGCACTTTTGACCCGTTTCTGTATGTGGCTTCCATTTTTGTACAGATGTGGCTCTCGGTTGCATTGTGTTTAAACCTTTTGGTGACTCCCAAGTATTTATAAAATAGATTTTTCTTTTATTCATTATACTTTGATGTGTATATTGTGGTTAAAAAAAAAGAAGAAAAATAATTGGATATTGTTTGGAGAATGAAGGAGTTTTGTATACGATGTCCAATACACGACGATTTTAAAACGCAAGTTGGGGAAAGGTTTTCCTTTTGCCAGGTATACGTGCAGGTGAGCCAGTTTCCAGAGCAACAACAGATGATTAAATCCTGGTTATTCTTGCTGCCTGATCAGAATCGGCTGTGCGTGTGGACCAATTTTTAAGCCGTGGGGAATATTTTTGACATAGCTTCTGGGGATGCTTATCCCCTCCTAGTGACTGAAAATAGAAACATTCAAAACAGCAAGTAAATATAGTCATGGCCCCAGAAAAATGCCTCTTAAGAGCACAAACACAAAGCCTTATTTACAGAAACAACAAATGCTCTAGGAGTTTTCCCCCGCCTGCCAAACAAACTCATTCAGATGGGAGTAAAACTCTTGATGTAGAAAGATATTTTGATTGAAAACATAACGAAAGGTTAATCTGCCCACATGCACAGGAAATGGATATATTTGAAGGAAACGCCTAATGTGTGATTTTAGCAACTCACAGTTACTTTATATCAGGGGTCTTCAAAGTTGGCCCTTTTATGACTTGTAGACTTCAACTCCCAGAATTCCTCAGCCAGGCACGCCTTGAATTCTGGGAGTTGAAGTCCACAAGTCATAAAAGGGCCAAGTTTGAAGACCCCTGCTTTATATGCATTAAGTATCCCTCTGACCTGTGAGATCTTTTCTCTTCCGGTTTCAGTAGGGATGGAGATGCTGTTGTAACAAACTTTCCAAGATGGTAGATGACTTAACTCGCTGCAGAAGGTCAACAAAACTTTTTTTTTCCTTCTCTTTATTCACATGGTCGTTAAGGCTGTAATTTTCCAGGATTTTTCCAAGTCTCAGTCATAAGTGAGAGTACACTACATTGCTGTCCCGTGAATAAGTTACTCCTTACTATGGACACGTTTTTCTAGAACTGGGAAACACATCTCTGCATACCAAGAGGCTTGCCTGTCACCCTCGTATCGGAACAAATTAATATTGCACTCTCTTATCTAGAGATGCTAAGAGACAACTGGAATAAGGAAGTTGTCTTCTAGAGAAGCTAGAACGGATTTCAACTTTGAAGCCAAGTTAAAACGCCTTCATTTTTCAGCTAGAACAGGTCAACAAAGCACCGTATCTTGAGGAAATTTGTTGCCTGTCTCCTCCCATAAACTAGTTTCTCAGGTAAGCAAGGAATAAGGATCTAACTATAATATATACACGTTTGTAATTCTAAAATGATGGGCACAGCAATAAACTTATTTGCCCAGATTCACTAAGCCTGGTAGAAATGACCCCACTGGCCATACTCTATTTTAATGCCACCATTATCCCAAACACCAACTTTATAAGAGCTGTGGGGGCGCAGTGGTTAGAAGGCAGTATTGCAGGCTAACTGCCGGCTGCCAACAGTTTGATCCTGATGGGCTCAAGGTTGACTCAGCCTTCCATCCTTCCGAGGTCGGTAAAATGAGGATCCAGATTGTTGGGGACAATATTCTGACCTTTGTAAACCACTTAAGAGAGGGCTGTAAAGCACTATGAAGCAGTATATAAATCCAAGTGCTATTTTCATCATATGCAGAGTTTTAAAATATACAGTTAGGCCAGAATCAGACCTGGTATTCTTTGCAGCTTGACTAAAACAGAAGATAGAATGGATCTAGGATCATCTTAAAGCAGCCCAGAAGATACTTTCTGGAGCCTTCTAACAGACGGCTCATACCTTTTGATTCACCAAAGAAGAAAAATAACCCAAGGGCTTTTAAAGCTCTCTCTCTAATTATTCTGTGGAAAATGGCAGCATTGAGTTTTCAGCAGCGCAATTTTGGAATAAAAATAAAGGTGGAAATGAGAGTATTTAATGTTTCAGAGGCCTCACTCCTCCCAAAGAACTATGCCTGAAGCATCTATAAAGTAAAGATTTCCTGCTTGCCTTCAACTTTTGTCAACATGTCCTTGGCTCACGTCTCTTATTTTTGCTGTAAACAAGGTCTCATCTCTAAAATGTACAGCTAATAACGCAATCCTGTCTGCGCCTAAGGCATCCGTAGTTGAAAAATACCTAGAAGCCTGCTAAGCCGATTGTGGCATCAAACCATCATCCATCTCCATCACCCAGTGTGGAAACCGCTTCAGGCTCGGTTGCTGTTTTGGAAGCCCGACAAAATAAAAACCCACAATTGTGTGTCCTGATTTGGCTCAAGAAATAATGTGGTTCCTTACAAGAAACAGATTCCAGCATGTTTGCAGCCTGAGCCTTTTTTGGTCATTCTGGGTTACTTGTTTTGAGTGGAACAACTCTGAACTGGTTGATGAAGAGCAGATCAAGCTGACCTGTTTTTCTTCGATCATGTGCTCTAAAAATTCCAGCTCCCTTCTACCCACAGACATATCCGGGGAAAAAAAAAGAGGTTTCCCCAAGAAAATATGGGGATATTGCACATTTACATCTGTAAAATGAAAGCCACTATTTTCTGTTGAAGAGTAATGTCATCCAAAAGTTTGGTGGCTGTTCCTGCATTGTTTCTCAACTCCAGGTAGCCGTCTCCCAACTTTTATTGCTCTCTGGTTATATTAGACTTACAACTCTCAATATCCCTGGGCCAGAGCTGATCTGTAGGTCCCCATCTAACCATGGCTAAATATGCAGTACGTGAAACAGCCCTGACATAAGTTTGATGGCTATCAATAAAACGGATAAATGTGAAGCACAATCCTTACTATGTTTAATAGCATTTACTATCTTTTAAAAAAATATGCTGAAGTGGACACACTATGCCAGAGGTCCCCAACCTTTTGGGCACCAGGGATCGGTTCCATGGAAAAAGGTTTTTCCACGGACTGGAGTGGGCGTGGTTTTGTGTGCTGCCTGCATCCCACGGATGGGGCTTTGCTTGTTTGTGCGGACCGGTTGCTGGCATGCCGCGGCCCGGTACTGGTCCACAGACCGGGATTGGGGACCCCTGCAACTATGCAACTTTGGCCTGCATACAACCCATAACTGCCACTAAATTAAAATTCTAAGAAGAAGATCTTAGTAAATTGCCACATCGGGTCCTGAGAAATAAAAGGCAAGAATGCCAAATTCAGGAACTCCACTTGAAGAGTATAAGAAGCTGATAAAAACATGGTACTGAAGAATCAGTTAAGCCTTACTTTCCAACACCATCCTTTTATCATATTTGCCATTCCAATCCAAAGAACTCTGGGCAGCTTACAAAAATAAACAAAAGCCCAAAATAAAAATGGCAGCTAACCATTTTAAAAACAAGATCGGCATCTTCATAAAAGAAATCTTAGGTGGCCGGGGAAGAACGTTTCAAGCCTTCTCCTAATCTTGTAACAGGGAAGAACCTAAGACCCAAAACCCAACAGTCCAAATATTCTCTCAGTGGAGAACTTGAGTTGATTTTAAAGACATCCCAGGCACTTTCAGAAGCTGGAGTCTTCATGGCCTAATCGCGCAAAGGAATAGACAGAACAAAGAAGTGGATCATCAAAGAAATCAACCCAGACTCGATCACTTGAGTCCCAAGTGACCAGGCTCCAATTATCCTACTTTGGACACATGATGCAAAGGCCCAAATCTCTGGAGGAGGCTCCGAGGCTGGGCAAGGCAAGAGAAGAAAAGGACCACCGGCGCCAAAGGGGGATGGACTCAGCAGTGAATGCACCCTTGGAAGAAGACCTGAAGGTTTTGATCCTGGTGGAGAAAATGGACGTGGCCCCTAAAAGTCGGGAGCCACCTTTGATGGCGTCTAATCAATCAGATCTGGAGTGCTCTGCACAGTTCCTCGATCCAATTCAGCCAAGAAGATCAAGCCTGGTTCGTTTCTCTAGATCCGCCAGGCGAAGCGAAAGGCTGTGCCCTTCCTGGAAACGCTCCACGAGGGTCCAAGCCAGCAGTTGCCCCCCAGCCCGTGAGAAACCGCGACTGCAGCGCTGCTTGAGACCCCCACCGAGACCCCCCCCCCTCTCCCGGGACAAGCACAGCCCAGACGGCTTCCATCCGCTCCTGAACATTCAAGCGGGTCCCCAGCTTTTCTTCCAATTCCTGGGGGGGGCTGGGGGGGGGGCCGGGCCAGAATCCCTCCCAAACCAGCTCAGGTTTCAGGACTTCCCATTAAGGAACAAAGGCGCCTCCGGGAGGCGGAGAAAGTCTGGCTCGACCCCCCCCTCCTCCTCCTCCTCCTAACCCGGGGAAAGGCGGAGGGGGGAGGCTCCCCCGGCCCCTTGCAAAGCCGGCAAAGCGCAGCAGCCGCAGCCTTTGTCTCTCTGCCCGGCGCCCGGCAGGCTAGACGGCGCGCAACGGAGGGAGCCCCGGGCGCGCAACGGAGCCATGCAAGAGGAGCCGGGGGCGAACTGCAGCGAGAGCCGGCGGCTGCAGCGCCTCCTGGGCCGGCTGTGGCAGGAGCTGCGCGGCGGGGTCGTCGGGGGTCCCGGCCCCAGCCCCAGCGCTTCTGCCAGGCCCGCCGGGCGCCCGCCGGCCGAGGACGACGCCTACCTGTACATCCTGCTGATCATGATCTTCTACGGTTGTCTGGCCGGCGGGCTGATCCTGGCTTACACGCGCTCGCGCAAGCTGGAGTCCAAGCACGACCCCTACCACCTCTACATCGAGAGCGACTGGGCGGCGGCGGCGGGCGGGGGAAGCCCGGCGGGGAAGGGGGTCCCCGCCAGCCCGGGCGAGCGCAGCAGCAGCGGAGAGAGCGAGCCTCTGTGAGAGGGGCCGGGGGAGGCGGCGCCCCCCTTCCCAACCCCCGCCGAACAGGGCGAGCCTTCCTGGGACTCCGCGGGTAAGACCCCGGCTCATGGGGAGGTGGGGGGGCTTCAGGATTCAACAGGACTCCTCTTCGGGGTGGGGAAGGCAGGCCACTGGCTTCCGAAGCCCCCCTCCCGCCTGCCCCCCATGAATTGCAACGGTCCGTAGCGGAGAAGCAGCATTAAAGTGACTGTTGTGTTAAGGGAGGCGAACGGGTTGAGTTGGAATTTCGCTCTTTCGGTCCCGCTTCACCCTAACCATCCGCCAAATCCTGGGTGCCTTGGAAAGAAAGAGAAAAGGCCACCTAGATTTTTTTTTGGATTGCTTCCAACCCCACCTGGTTGCTTCGCCTGGCTCATAGGCTCTGCAAAATAGGTGAGTTCTCCAGCCAGCTTGCCCCCTGCTCCTCCATCTGCTCCTCCGTCTGCTTCGGTTGTCCAGGCGGCTTGGCTGCCAAATGGATTCTGCAATGACCTTTGGAGAAAATGCTAGCCTGGAAGTCAGCGCTGCCTGGTGCAGAGGCTGGCGCTTCTTCGGCCCTCCTGGGGGCTGGATTTTGTCAAAGGAGGTGGAAAGAGGCAGCAGCTACATCCAGAGACTGACCTGAAAATGCAAAGGATGTATGTTTCCAAAGGGTGCCGTTGTTATTTTTCTGCTTTCACAATCACAAACCAAGAGGCCGCGTGTCTCTGGCACAGAATGCAGGTCAACATCTGTTTAAGGCAAGAGTGGACCAGCTCCAGTTTTTTGACGCTGGACTTCAGGAAACTCAAGCATCCGATTGCTCCCAAATCACCAGGAAAGGACATCCTCAAGACCTCAAGATAAAGACTAAAGCAGGACTGTCAAGTGTGGCTTAAGAGCGGCCTCAAGCCTCATCCAGGATTCTCCTGCTGGATTTAGTTGGCTTCTCTCTTTAAAAAAAAAAAAAGTTTTAAAAAGAAAAATATAGGCATGGGAGGACAAATATAGGTATGAGAAGATGGAAGGATCTGTTTGAACAGTAGGGCTGATCCAAAGCCAAACCTTTAGTATTTTGTGTAGTTGGCAGTGCCTTACTTGTGCTTCAAACCCATATTCCCCAACCTGGGTGGTGGCTATTTGGGGCACAAGGACTACAATTCCCAGCAGATATGTCTAGGGCATTGGGGAAGTACAGAGGGGAAGGGGAATTGACCTAAAGATATTGCTGGCTCCTCGTCGTTTTCTCTGCACAACTTAGTGATGGGAGGTTCAGAAAAAGCCTTTTGCCCCATGCCAGCCTTTTGCCCCATGCCAATTGCTTCACGGCCAGGTCTCAGTTAAAGTCACGTCCCATGGAGGAAGGGGGTCTTTTCACCTCTGGATCTTCTGTTTTGGAATTGGCTATTTAAGAGATTCATTTAGTGTCCATATTATGAGACGGTGGGTGTGCAGGTGTGCATTTTAAGCAAGGGCTGAAACTTTTAACCCCTAGGGCAGTGTTTTTCAACCTCAACAACATTGAAATGTATGGACTTCAACTCCCAGAATTCCCCACCCAGCTTGATTTAAGAATTGTGGACTTCCAACACCCAGCATGCGTTAAGATGTGTGAATTTCAACTCCCAAAATTCCCCAATCAGCATACTTTGAGAAATGTGGACTTCAGCTCCTACAATTCTCCCAGACAGCATGCTTTAAGATAAATGGATTTCAAGACCCAGAATTCCCCAACAGGCATCATTTAAGATGTGTGGACTTGAAACTCCCAGAATTCTCTAGCCAGCATGAGATTGAGAAACAGTGCCCTAAAGCAGAGGTCCCCAACCTTTTGGGCACCAGGGACCGGTTCCGTGGAGAGAGGTTTTTCTGTGGACCGGAGGATGCACCGTTTTGTGTGCTGCCTCTATCCCACAGATGGGGCTTTGCTTGTTTGCACGGCCCGGTTGCTGGCATGCTACGGCCCAGTACCAGTCCACAGACCGGGGGTTAGGGACCCCTGCCCTAAAGTATTTCCAATCCATTTTGCAGAATTGTTTTGATGCATTTATTAGCCTTACACATAAAGGGACCCCACCCAACATATCAGCATTTCAGATAATCAGATAGAGCCAAAGTCACTTGAGAGTTTGACACCAACTGAATTGCAAGTAGACTTTCACTGTTTTCCCTCTAATATTATGTCTGCCTTAGTGGAAAATAAAATCCAGAGACAGAAAAAAAAAAAAGGACACAGTGAATGGGCTTTCACATCTCACCTTAATATTCTGTCCTCAATCATTTATAGTCTGAAAGGGGTCCTGTCTACCAGAATGGGACAACTCGCTGCAGCACAATCCAACAATTCAATTTAATCATTTAAAATAATTAAAACATTATTTTTTGTCATTCACCTTACACTTTGTCCCTTCTTTTGCATCCTTTAATGATTCTATTCTACCATTCCTTCAATATTAGTGCAAATCTTGTCCCATGGCGAGTTGGCCGCGGCGAGTTACCCTAGACCCCTTGCCCACTTCTGTTTTTGGAGATGCTGATTTTCTTCTTGGTTATTTTTCAGCCAACATTTAAAAAAAAACCACAAAAAGCTTTTCAGATGATCCTCAAATCCTAAAAAGCAGTATTTCAGTGGAGAGGCCATTTGTGTTAATGAACCAATTTTAAGCAAACGAGACAGAAATCTCTTGCTGCTTAATTTAGCAAAGGGGTTGTCTTTGGTGTAAATTAAATGGTAAATGCTATGAATTTGTTAACTAGGAAGTAGAGCTAATGAAAAGAGTTTCCGTGTTTTAATGATTTTTGAGAGGTAGATTTCCAGGATAAATAAAATAACATTGACATGAACATCTGGAAATGAACAGTTCTGCTTTCTAGGATGCAGTGAATCTATGCCGATACATTACGACAGGGGTCTCCAACCTTGGCAACTTTAAGACTTGTGGACTTCAACTCTCAGAATTCCTCAGCCAGCTTTGCTGGCTGAGGAATTCTGGGAGTTGAAGTCCACAAGTCTTAAAAGTTGCCAAGGTTGGAGATCCCTGCATTACGACACCCCAGGTTCTTGGGAAGGACTTGATACGTAAGACAACAACACCAGCTAAAGAATTGGCAGCTGTGATTTGCAGTCTTAAATATATTTGTGCACTTTTTAGTGGTGACCATGTGCCTGCTCAAGTGCCGAGTGACTTTTCATCGCTAGCACTGATGTTACCTAGTTTGAGTAAGGACACATCTGCAAGAAAACAAGCAAGCTCAGAGAGCACCAAGGACCCATCATGATTTTAATGGTCTTCTGGGAGGCAGATCCCGTTTTCATCCATCAACAAAGGGCCTTAATATCCCCGTACAAATTTCACATTCGCCAACTAAATTTCTTTTGCAATGCCCTTAGGTGTGAATATTTATCGGAACGGTACTTTCTCCATCGTGACTTGTGCAGCAACATTGGATGGGCTACTCTCGCTTCTAAATGTCTTGCTTCAGCATTGATTAATCCCAATATTACAGAATAAATTTCCACAGGAGTGGAAACAAGCCCCTTCACGGTTGAACAGATGGCTCAGAACATGCTTGTTTTCCCAAGATTTTTTTTTTAACATTGCAACTTTTGCCTTCGTTAGACTTGTTTTGTTTTAACCTTAGTAAGGATGCTTTCTTCTTGTACCTTCAAAAGCATTCAGGGGGGTACAATACAATTTCTACATAAGTGTATGAACATATGGCAGGGAGGGGGGGGGAAGCTTGTAATAGTTAAAAAGGAGCTACACACTGAAAATAAAACCTTAAAATGTGCCTACCAAGATCTCTTCGTGGGCAGAATGGAATCCACTGGTAATAAATACCTGAGTGGTTTATAGTTGCTGGAAACCTGCAAAACTCTACCAAATTCCAGTCCAGGACATGCTGAAATCTCCCCGAGAGCTCTTGACTGATTTCAGAAATCTTTCAATGCAGTTTCCTATCAATATAGCTTTGCCCTTTGGAGTAATTGTATCTAATGATAATTCGGTATTTATTGCCCTGGGAAAGATCTTTTTTCCTGTTACTTTGAGTAAGTAAAATCTAGCAGGCTCTTCTTGGAATCCAGCTCATCTCAAACCTTATGACGGAATTTCTACTTACTACCTCTCTGGATCTACGTATACAATAGCAACAGCACTTAAGACTTTCATACCGTCCCATCGTGTTTTACACCACTCTTCTGGGTGGTTTACAATGCAAGCAATCTGGGTCCTACATTTTACCGACCTTGGAAGGATGGAAGCCTGAGTCAACCTTGAGCTCCATCAGGATCGAACACCTGGCAGTGGGCAGAGTCGGCCTGCAATACTGCATTCTAACCACTGCGCCACCCGGGCTCCCACTGCGCTGCATGCCTTTCCTTCCCATGGGCTGGTGTGTTTCCTGCCTCTGCACACCTGCATTTGTGCTCCCCCTTTGCCTGGTATGTGGATGTCTTGAAGGTTGTGCGTGCTCGTAAATACGGGACAAGTCAGAGATGCACTGTCCTGGGTCATGTGACCGGGAGCAGGGCTTAGAATAAGGAGTCGGCAATATTTCAAGCCGTTACCCAAATCGTCCACCCTAAACTCAGGCCCTGGGAAATTTTACTTCCTGCATAGCCCCCCCCCCACACACTATTTTCAGATTTGGACCTTTCTTTTGCTTGGCTCTCCCCCCCACATCAAACTTGATCCCCTCCCCTTTTGCTTTTGAGGAATTACTTTTATGTCGGACAGAGTAGCAAACCCCCCTTAGATAATTAGTTTCCGAGATTTTGTTGAATTGAAAAGCATGCAAAGGCCCTTTTTTAAATTTGACTGCAACTATGAATCATGTAGGACAGGGGTCTCCAACCGTGCCAACTTTAAGACTTGTGGACTTCAACTCCCAAAATTCCTCAGCCAGCTTTGCTGGGAGTTGAAGTCCACAAGTCTTAAAGTTGCCACGGTTGGAGACCCCTGGTATAGGACACAGCCTTAGCTGTGAAACTTGTTTCTATGACACTAATTAAGATTAATTCAGAATTGCATTTTGGGAAGAGCCACCTTACAGCTGCACATTCATACAGGCCACGGAAACAAGCCAGCATCCACATCCCCTTCAGAAAGTCACCAGCGCAGCTGAAGAAGGCCCACCGGCGTACTGTCAATCCCCAAAACATCTCTCTGTGTGATCTTTGCACTATGGGTACTCCTTGCCTTACACTGGGACCAGAATTTCCGTTGCTAAGCAAGATAGTTGCTAAATGAGCAATTTTACGACCTTTTCTCTGCTAATTATTAAGCAAGTTCACTGAATCATACGGTCATTAAGCGAATCTGGCTTCCCCAATTGTCTCTGGCAGAAGCTGGCTGGGATGCAAATAGTGATCACATGACCCTGGGATGCTGCAACTGTTGCAAATAGATCCCAGTTGCTGAGTGCCTGAATTTCGAACACGTGACCGTAGGGACGCTGCAGAGGTCATAAATGCGAGGACCGGTCATAAATTGCTTTTTTTCAGTGTAACTTCGGATAGTTGCCCAATTGATGGTTCTGAGTTGAGGACCACTTGTGCATAAGCAATAAGTGTCCCAATTTTTTCATGCATTCACCATTTTATAATCTCTTGCTGCTCCCAAACTGATAATCAAAGAACAGTCTTAGATGATAAAATCACAAACGCCCAACTAAGAGACTTCAGTAGAAAGCTTTCAATGTTAAATTTTCTTCCTGCAATGCTTCTTACTGTTCAAATTTTGTGGCACTGGAGAAGTGGGAGCATAAGTGTTTGACATTTCAAATATTATACAGGACTCTCTTAAGCAAGATTGGATTTGGTCATAGCAGTGGTGCGGCATGGGAAGGTAGTATAACAGGCACCGAGCACTTTTCCTATAGATTGGGAAAACCTGGGGAACAAAATGGAAAACCCTAATGCAAGACTGAACAGAGAAAAGTGAGGTATTTTCTACCCCATTAAATTTCTTTATCCCAATCCGAAACTGCTCAGAAATATTCGGACTTTTCACTGTGAAAAATGACAAATGAAGAACTATTTACAGAACAATTAAAAAGACTCCCTTAGATGGGTTTTCCCTTTTAATAAAACCTTTTTTTCCCCTCTCCCAATACTGGAATCTGAAGCAATTACTGCTATGGAATAAGTGAAAAATGCAAACACCTATGAGAACAGCATAAACACGTAGGGAAATTCCATGGGAACAAATGAGCCACACACTCGCTTTGCCCAGCCTGTAGCAAAATTCTTGTACTTGTTTCAGCAACACCCACAAATTCCAAAAGACCTCGTGAATCACAATCTTTGTCTCTCCCACCATCATTTTAATTCTCACTGAGGTAAACAAAACTTATGCCACATAGCATTTCTTCCCAAATATTCAAAGGAGGAGAAGGGTCCGCCATGTATTCAAATTCAAAATCTGTTAATGTCAGAAAGTGCACAGAACACTTACAAAACTGATTCCACTGTCACCTAAAGAGGTAATCAATATAATTAAACTGGAAGTCTTTTCGTTGCGATGCAGCCTAACGAAACCTTGAAAGCAAGGAAGTTCTTTCACTTAAAAAAACAACGTATTCTACAAGCTGTGAAACGTACAAAGAGGTGTGGAGAGACAGATGAATTTCCATACTCAACAGGCTCGTCCCCAAAAGCCAGGGCTATTTAAAAAATAAAAATAAAAATCCAGACGAAGACATCCACGGTTGCTCCTCTCACTAATGAGGGCTTTCTTGGAAACGGAGACAATCACTCATGACTTTCCAGACTGTATTATTATTCGTGGTCTGTTCTGTTAGCAAGAAGTTCTGGTTGAAGTACTGCTGCTTGTTCCCGTCAAACTTAACGGTCCCACAGGTCACAACGAGAACTGTAGTCTGATTCTGAGTTGCTTGCTCTTGAGAAAGGAAAGAAAAAGATGCTAAAACACAATGGCTGCTCAGAGGCCTACTTTTAAACACAAGCATGAACATTTCTAAGAAAAGATCGCCTTTAAAGGCATTCTATCTCGTTCTAATTCTTTCCCAATACTTAGAAGTAATCTTATTTAGCAGTTCAAATGCATGCAAATGCGAGTAGATAAATAGGTACCACTTTGGTGGGAAGGTAACAGCGCTCCGTGACATCATGCTGACCACATGACTGTGGGAATATCTTTGGACAGCGCTGACTCAATGGCGTTGAGTCATTGGCAACGACTAGCAGAGTAAAATCCGCAGGGACTCCTTTATCTTTACCATACCTACTTAGAAGTAAAATTCAGCAGCTTTATCCTATGATTAATCTGAGCAAAGAGATGTGGTCTAATCAATGGTGTCTACATAGTAGCGTACCCAATGTCCTGCCTTTTTTAAAAAAATGCACACCCACACAGGATGCTGCTGGTATCCCCTGCCTCTTTCTTTCAAAGCCATCAAAGTACATCGATGCCAGCAATTCTCTTCTGCAGCTGCGAGCATTTTGTGACACGTTCTTGAGAACTGATAGTTCAAACCGCATGCTGTCACCCTTCAAGCAAACTGAGAAAAAGAGGATTTCCACTGCAGACAAAGGCATGTTTTAATTTATATGCCGTTAATCTCACCCTGCAAAGAGACTCTGGGCACTGTGAGAAAATTCGTTCTTCGCTTGGAGCTAAGTGCAGAATCGGAGGTTGCGTTCAAAAGGACTACGCAGGATGCTAGTTTACAATGCTCCTTTCTAAAAGAATATTTAAGTAAGAATCATACAGATGTTGTGGAAACGTCCAGATAGCCCCTAGTTGTATAAGTTCAAATATTTTAACTGCATTTCAGAGTAGAGCTGCCCAGTGCATGTTAATAACCTTTTTGGATGGTGGCGCTGTTTTTCATAGGTTATCTTACCATGAACAGGCTGGCAATCAAACGTGTTCACTTGAAAGTCACTAGATGGTAACATCTCAAAGAATTTGGCAAGAGCTTCTTGGCCAGATATTGCGTTCCCGTTCCAAACTAGAGTCGCATCATCGGTGTAGAGTCTGGTTAATACCTGCAGAACGTTAGAAAACAGTATGTGAAATGCCAGCAGGATTTGCCCTTTCCACTTGCAAGTCCCCACTGAAAAATCTCCTTTTGTCTTACAGTCAACTTGCTCCCTTTTTCCCCCTCTTTTTTTCTTTTTTACAAAATACTCAAAAGAATTCTTAAAAGAGGTTCCCTGGGAAAACTCCACTCGGTTCAATATTTGCTCCCAGTAAACTGATAAGATTAGTACTCCGAAACTAAAGATAGGAAGTATACAAAATGTTTCTAAATGTGAATAGTTCGTTTCAATTTCAGAACGTCTCTAGTGAGAAGAGAACCCAGGACACTTCAGCCGATTCTTAAGAGATGGCTTGGATAAGTCCCTGCAGTTTTCTTGGCAAGGTTTTCCAGAAATGGTTTGCCACTGTCTCTTTCTTAGGATTGAGAGAAAGTGACCGGTCCAAGTCACCCAGCTGACTTAGTGCCCACAGTGGGACTACAATTCACGGTCTCCCAGTTTCTAGCCTAATGCCTTAACCACCACCTCAAACTGGCTCTAGCTGACTCCTAGTTGAATGGTATTTCTAAAAGTAATAAAGGAAAGATAAAAATATATACAACCATACGTACTTAACTAACAAAATAACTACTAGAGATCTACATACCCGCCTTCTTTTATCCATGGTTTCATAATAAACATTTGCAAATTCTTCTGCTGCTCTACATGCTTGATCCACATAGGTTTTGAAGTCCTAAAATAAACCCACATAGTTAAATGAAATTATCCTCAAGGGACGTCATTCATATGCTACCCAGATTTAGCAATTCTACTCTGCCAAGTGCTAGCAGACCCACATTTAACTGTCAGAAGACATGTGGCCTTTATGTCACAATGTGTACAGAAACACCATCACTTACTAACTTGTAGTCAAAGCAGGCTGCTCTGTTCCCCCCCCCCCAAAAAAAGGCCACTCCAACTGTCCTGGAAATTGTCTAGATCCTAAAATGGGTTCCAAATGATCCAGCACACTAAATCTGTACCACTGCCAGAATGTGACCTCATGTTTTGCTAAGAGAGAAAAAACCTCCCTTTTTATGTCCCTATAAAAAAAAGAATTAAATATATTGGCAATTAAAAGCAGTAAAAAGTACGTCGGCAGTAAAATACCCAAATTATCCTATTCTGGGAATATTATGTAGTTCCCTGGAACTGGTTCTCATGCTGGGAAAGGTGGAAGGGAAGGGAGGAAGACAATCAGCAATAGGTGGACTTGACTCAGTTATAGATGCAATGAACACACCTTTGGAAGACCAGATTAGGGACACATCATCAGGGAGAAAACCAATTTATGTGGCTGCTGAAAATGTACACCTTGATGGCATATAATCAATAAAAAAATCAAACAACAGAAAATTTTCTAGATGATTCTTAGTGGGTTTTCCCTCGCTATGGTTTTTATATGAGGTTGACCTTAAACAATTGCTTAACAATCAAGGCAACACCGTTTTCAATGCAACCAGACTGCATTCCAATATTCCTGTATGAGTGCTTTGCAATTATCTCCTGGGATGTTTCTGAATTTCCTAGGTAGACTCCAAAGTGGGTGTCGGTGGGGAGAGAAACTCCTGCCAATAAGGTGAGTTTGAGGTCAGCATAGTTTATTATAGACATTGCTGGCAGCGTCCCCTCTAAGCACTGAGGCAGTCTTTTAAAACTTTTGAACCTGCCAGATGCTGCCATCTGCTGAAACCCTTAACAAAAACTGCTTGAAAGTCTTAACATGGATGAGAAGTAACCAACCACATTCCTCACATTATTAACTGTTTTTGGTATCCTTTTTTAAAAAAACACAATCTCCTCTCCTCTCTCCTTCAGCCATGTTTTGCTTCTTTATTCCATTCCCAATCAATGAAAAGAAAAAGTGCAATTTAAATATTTACAATTTCAACAGTCTCTCTCTCTCTCTTCATTGTTAGCTCCAGAACCATATAAAAGTAGCAGAGAAACATTCTGGTTCCTTTCACACAAAATCTGACATTTATTATTATATTATTCTGTCATTTTCTGAACTCACCATAATTTTGTGGCTCGGGACCACACACCCACATAAATGAGGGTTTATAACACCCTCTTGGATTCATATAACTTGACGAGCCCATTTGGCTTCTTGTGTCACATAAACCTTAGGGAAACGTGTTTGCATCTCTATTTGCGTGTGTGTGAAAAGTTACGCAGGGAACTCCACAACTGAGAAGGAATTGGAACTCACATCTCTCTGACCAGGGCCCCTACTCACCTATTAATGAGATTATTGAGGCTGCCCATCTACAAAAAGATTCTGGGCAGCCTACAATAGACCCAATCCTAATTTAATTCACACCTAAAAACCACATAAACTGGAAGGCCGTAGTAGAGTCTGAATGGGACACTGATGACTGAAGTGAACCATGTAGAAATATTTATCTCACGGGTAAGGAATATTTACTTACTAAGCTGTGTTTGCCACCACAGTGCTAGACAATAAGCGGGCTCCAATACAACAAAACAAGTGTGTATGGGGGTATAAGGGTGTATCAAAAGTCAGGCCACGTAAACAAGCCACTTTCATGAACCTCCAAACCCAAAACCTTCCTTGTTTGATGCTTGACTTGTGAACTTCCTTAAACGTAACTAACTTTGTCACTGGAAAAAAATACATTCATTCATAAAACACAGTCTTTTCCCTATGTTTTAAAGACATCTTTATTTTTTATGTAAGAAAACAATTCTGTTTTTTTATTTTAATATTTAAAAAATCCAATAAGGAAAAGAAGAGAAAGAAATCTATACTGAAAATATATGGAGACTGGCCCAAGAAATCGACAAACACACACACACACACACACGTACACATAACAATAAATACATGTAATGCAGGTAAAATATTACACATTCATCCTTTTATGCCTAATTTCGCTCCTCCCGGCCTTCGCTCCCTCCTCCCACCCTGCTTCGGATCAGAAGCCCCATCCTCCCCCCCCACGCCCGGGGAGGATGGGCATCGTAGTCCGGCGCTTCTCTTACTACGAAGGCGGACATGCCGGCGGCTCTCAGCTCGAGCGGGAGCGGCTCCCCCAACGAACCTTCCCAGGCCGTTTCCCCTTCCGGTCCGGCTCCCAACGCCTTCCGGTGAGCTGCAGGTGTCCTCTCCGACAGTTCCGGCTCGGCTTCGGACGCGCGAGGGGACAGGAACAGCCGCGGTTCATCCACTCTGCGTAGATATCCGGGCGAACCGGACCGAGGACGGAGCCGCTTGGCTTCCGAAGGAAGGAAGGAAGGGGTTACGCCATAGAGTGCCGAATCCTAGAGCGACAACGCATGGAGTCTACCGGCGGGCCTTGTAACCACGACGACTTCCGGTACCGACCGGAAGTCGGAGCCACGTGTCGCTATGGAGAAGGGTTTCCCCTTCTCACAACCCTGGGAAGGAAGGGCGACCTGTCCCGCCTTTGGGTCTCCCCAGAGGCGCCCCCGAGGCGGCTGCTTCTCGCCCCCAACTCGAGGAGGGCCTGGCCAGGGATGGGCCCAGCTGGAAGGGCGCGTTCTTTGCTCGTCTCCCTTCAGAGCCTATTAAGATAAGGTTTATTGTGAATGAAGGCGAGTATAAATCAGCTCTGTTGTCACTTTTTTCTGTGAACACACTGGCACACATTAAAAAATGAAATTCTGATGCCCGCTCTCAAAAGTATTCATACATACACATACATACATATACATACACACATATATTTATATATACACACACACATCCATATACATATACATATACATACATACATACATACATACATACATACATACATACATACATACATACATACATATATATATATATATATATATATATATATATATATATATATATATATATATATATATATATATACACACACACACACACACACGCACGCACACGCACACGAATCAGAGACCATTTAGAATAGATAGAAAAAAGAACCTTGGGAGTTAGCAAGGCTGATACTTTGTGGTATAAAGCTATTACAGAATCTTAAGTTCAGATCTTAGTAATTTTGGGAGTTACTGGATGGCATTAGGCATTGTTGCTAGGTAGTCTTACTGAGAAAAGGTACTCTGTATCATTACTAGATAATGCAAATAATATGGTTAGAAAATGATACATTAATAGGAGCACTCATCAGTATATATTAATGAGGTTAGCTATTACTTGATAAAGTGAAGCATTATTACCCAAAAACCATACTGTTGGCTATAATCTCAGGCACCCAGTTTGCGTGGATCTGAAGACCTAACTCCCTGAATTTGGGGGACAAAACAGTTTTACCTTTGCAAAGGTGGAATTTTCACCTGTCTGAAAACATGAACTGCAAGTAATTCAGGCAAAAAAAAAAGCAATTAATAAGGGAGGGGTTGAGTATTTTTAGAAGGTATGGAAATAAATGCTGCATACCTTTGGTATGGGGTGATACTTCAGAAAATGAACAATAAAACATGTTGATTGCATTGAAACTTGAACAATAGAAAGCACTGATTCTAGTAAACATTCCACAAGTGGAGAATTTATGGGTTATATTAGTCTTTCCCATAAGGGTTTGTATCTTTTAGACTTGCAAGTGTATGCAAGGACTTTCAGAGTATGCTCTCTATTGTTTGGTTTCTAAAGTTCTCTCATACCAAAAGAAATGGTCTTGGCCAAGAAGAAGGAAAGTAAAATGCTTTCCTAAGGTTAGAAAAGACACCTAGACTCCCATGTTAAAAATGCTAATATTGTAAGGAAGTCTAATATTTCAAGTAACAATATTAAGGGAAAATTTAAGATACTGCTAGATAAACATGGCAATGATATGATTAGCAAACAGTTATTAAGAGCATTTCCATCAATATATGTTAAGAATTATTGGATAATGTTAGGCATTAAAATTTCTTAGTCATGCTAAGAAAGTATATCATTATCAGATATTATTAGATAAATTATGCATTAAAAATAACATAAATTCTAGGAATCATTGGATAATATTGGAAGTTAATAGTAATTATATGATGGAAAAACTTTTCTAGGAGGAAAGTGGAGATTTGAATGAATTGTACGTGATCCAGGGCACATATTTGTACCGTGTGCAGAAACAATTTTGAGAAAGTTTGCATAAGAAGATGTTGGGAGTATGTACGTTCCACCAACTAGTAATATAATTCCATTCACAACGAACCCTCGTAATTCTTATGCTGCAATTGCTGGAAGTTGTAGTTTCATGTTTGCAAGACTACAAGTTTCTTACCCTTGCCTTATGTTGGTTTGCTTCAAGGCAGGCAAACCTGGAAAATGTACATATAATCCTTGACTTGCAACCACAGTTGGACCAGAATTTTGGTTGCTAAGCAGGGCAGTTAAGTAAATCGCACACAGTTTCATGACCTTTTTTTACCACAGTTGTTAAGTGAGCTACTGCATGTGTTAAGTGAATCTTGTGGTCATTAAATGAATCCAGCTCCCCCCTCCCATTACTTTGCTTGTGCAGATGGTGATCACATGACCCCAGGAAGCTGCAATTGTCATAAATACAAACTGGTTGTCAAGCAGCCAAATTTTGATCATATGACCAGGGAATGCTGTGACAGTTGTAAATGTGAGGACTGGTAACTTTTTTCAGTGCTCTTGTAACTTTGAACGGTCGCTGAATGAGTGGTGGAAGGTGAGGATGACCTATAGTGAGATGGAAGGACTGGCAGTGTAAATTCCTTTCTTCTAGAGAAGATGTAGGAATATTTTTGAATGTTAAAAAACTGGACACATTAGGCTGTTTTGTATCAAAGCAGTTGGTCATGACAAAACAGCATAAATGCTTGTTGTTGTTTTTTTCTTTTAGTGAGACCTAAAACTCACATGAGTTCATGTTTATCTAAAAAGGGATTCAGTTGCAAACTTGCACTTCTGAAGAATGTTTCAGTTCTTCCCAGTGCCTCAAGATATAAGGCTAAAAAACCAATCCACCTGCATTTTGATTGACATGAAACTGAAATCCAGATGAACAGATATGGGGATGTGGATTTTTACATTCCATCTCAGGTAACTTCTTTTTTTTTTAGCACTCACTGCTCTGAGTAACTCAAACAATACCTTTTACATGGAAGTCCCTGTTTGTTCTTAAAAAATTTCCACAGCCGAGAGACTTAAATTCTGCCACTGATACGGAAATTTCCGTTTACTCTTCCACCATAATATAAAATAAAGATGCAGTGTGAAATGTGTCCTTTTTGCCTGCACAGAAATTAAAATGTGCTTAAATCTTTCCTTTTTTAAAACTTAAAAATTATTATCACCCTTTCCTTATTTTATGGTGCACTATTCTATTTCTGCTTTACAAAAGCCTGCAGGGGGAGCAATCTTGCTCACACTGAACAATAAATTGCTCAAAGTGATCCATTTTAGCTTAAACCACAGTATTTATTGTGCAGAATAACAGATTTGCCCAAAGTGAAGCTAGTTGAATTATGTTGATTATGTTAAAAAACTGCCTAATTAAAGGGACAGCAGCAGAAGTGATCAAGCTTAGGGTAACTCATCAGGAGATCCAGGGAGATCACTTACAGAGCTGTTTGCTTTCCAGTCCTTTGTTGCTGGAGTTGCCCACCTCTTATTCTTGATCCTTTAATTGTGATTTGATTTGCAGGAATTAATCTATGAACCATTTGATATCACGGGTTTGTTACGATCACGATTACTAGTATTACAACAATCACAGACCTCTCTGATCCTCCAGGTGTAGTTAAACTACAATTCCCAACATGCTTTGCTATTAGATTGGCTAAGAACTCTGAAATGTGTAATAGGTGGATGACCATAGATTCCTTATCTTTAGTCAGGCCAGAGCCAGACAGATGTGTTACAGTGCAAAACATCAGTCCTTGAGAAAAGTAGCTAAGCTTCATTCTAAGCCCAACTGAATCCATTTGCCTTAAACAGGAAGGTAGATAACATTTTAGGCTGTCAAGGTACTTTTTTTTACAAATAACTCAAAGTGGCGAACATATCCAACACACCTTCCTCCCCCTCCTCCTGCTTCTCCACAACAACAACTTTGTGAGATGGGTTGGGCTGAGAGAGTTGGACTGGCCCAAGGTCACCCAGTTAGCTCTCATGGCTAAGGTGGAATTAGAACTCGCCATCTCCTGGTGATTGGCCCAAAGTCCACCCAACTGTCTTTCATGCCTAAGGCGGGATTAGAACGCACCATCACCTGGTGATTGGCCCAAAGTCACCCAGTCATCTTTCATGCCTGAGGCGAGACTAGAACTCACGCTCCCCCACTTTCTAGCCTGGTGCTTTAACCACTAGCTCAAACTTAACTACTATTTCCTTTGTTGGGGAAGTTATAGTTACTACGAAGTAGCTCGAGATTGTTCTGGAAAGTTTGAACTACTTCATGCTGGCTAGGAAATGTCCGGAAATTGAGGATCACCTATCTTAAAGTTGCTGAGATTGAGCAACACTCTCTTAAGGCAGTGTTTCTCGACCCCACAGACTTGAAGAGGGATGGACTTCAACTCCCAGAATTCCCCAGCCAACAGCCATCAAAGGTCCTTCCGCAGAGGACTGATCTAGGAATCCTGTCCATGGGATAAGTTCAAGTTTATGCATTTGCTCAAGTTGATTCTTTGAAAAACACAGAATGCCAATAATTCTAGAGATCACCTCCCAGAAGGAAAACAAAAACAGGTAACCACTGCATCCTGGAATTGCTCGTTGGCTGAAATTTGTAGAGGTACATAAACCAGACCATTGCATTAACCCAGATCTCTTCAATTAAAACAGTGTTATTTATTGTGACTTTGGAAGTGTGCCTTTTCTTTGCAATACCTGCCCTCTGGAATAGCATCTCCCTGGAAATCTGTACGGCTCCCACTCTGATGGTGTTCCAGCAGTTACTAAAATCTTTGCCTCCTGGCCTGGAGGGAAGGATGGCTGTTGAGCCCATCAGGGTTTATTTAGATGTTTTTGATCTATTCTGCTTTTTCTTTTGATGCTAGGACTCTCTTTCTTTCTTTCTTTCTTTCTTTCTTTCTTTCTTTCTTTCTTTCTTTCTTTCTTTCTTTCTTTCTTTCTTTCTTTCTTTCTTTCTTTCTTTCTTTCTTTCTTTCTTTCTTCCTTCCTTCCTTTCTTTCTTTCTTTCTTTCTTTCTTTCTTCCTTCCTTCCTTCCTTCCTTCCATCCATCCATCCATCCATCCATCCATCCATCCATCCATCCATCCATCCATCCATCCATCCATCCATCTATCTATCTATCTATCTATCTATCTATCTATCTATCTATCTATCTATCTATCTATCTATCTATCTATCTATCTATCTTCATGTAAGCCAACCAGAGTTGGCTAAATTTAATAAAGCAACTACAACAACAGCTGTGCCAGGCTCGTTCTGTTGGGGGAGAGGAATTTTTTTTTTTTAAAGCCCACCGTGCTAAAAACAAGCCGAACCTGGAAATGTAGGGTGGGTGTACAGAAATCCGATGTTTTTTCTTCCGATGACTGCGTTTCGGGTTACATTATTGCCAAACGAAGCAAGAAAAACAGCGTTGTCTTTTTTTTAAAAAAAGAAATTATTATCTCACAGATCAATGCAGCCAAGGGAGCCATCCCTCCGCACAAAGGCATCATAGAATCTCAAGCTGGAAAACTTATTAGATCATAGTTTGCCTCCCTCCCAGCGGGACAGTGATGTTCCTGAGAAGAGATGAATAGTACCAACCAGCAACAAGGGTAAAAAAAAATGAACAGATGATCCTTTCTCTCGGTCGCTAATACTGTATTACAGAAAGTGAGAATACTGTTATTTAACCAGAGGATGCAGGGAATTGGTCTTTGTCCTCCCTCACCGCACACAGTCTCATTTTGATATCAAAAGGAAGCCTCAACTTATGTACGTGCTTGATTCTGACAATAAAATGGCATTTATTTTAATATACTACGAAGATAAAGGAGAAACATGGTAGCTCGGTTGAAGTGAAGTGTCCTTGGTGCAAATCAACATCTAGATGAACACAGATTAACGCCAAGATTAAGATCAGACCATCAATTCAGAAGTTAAACAATACCCCAGTCGAGCAACTGCCAAACAAGCTATTCTAAACAGCCCAACTAATTGCCATTGGGGCAGTAGAACCTCCGAGGCTGACCCCACTAACACTAGTGGGGGAAGCCATTAGAATATAAACAGAGAGCAAACCCCACTCCATACTAGCACTGATGATGTTGTCTAGTTCGGGTGGTGAAACGTCTGCATAAAAAACAACCAAGCTCAGAGAACACTGCGAATCCCTTGTACTATAAAGATTCCAAGTTTTTTTTTCCCCAGCTCCTTTTCCAGTTTGCTTCCCTGTCAGTGTATATCTTCACTTTCCCGCAGTTGTGATCTGAGAGGGCTTTAAGGACCATCAGAAGGACTTCTAGATCCCCATCCTTAAAGTCACGAGAAGAATCCAGCAGGAGTGAGGAGGTTATGTGCCTACAGCTTGTTCGTTGAGTGGTGAGTCAAGGTTCTCCAGGCTCGCTTAGAAGTCCCTAATTTCAATGTATGAATTGGGATCCAATGAATCTAGGACAGCGGTATGCTTGGACCTAGCTATGTATCCGCAAGGAAGTCTCCCGTCGCAACTTCACTGCTCATGGATCCGTGGGGATTCTGACCTTTGCTCCAATCCAGAGGTCCAGGGATAGAGAGAAAAAGGCCACCAAAACAGCAAAAGCAAGGCAGAACGAATATAATCAATAAGATGGAGAACTTAATTTGATTTAGAGTTAAGGTAAGCAAGGACTTGCAAGATGATGTTGCAACAATCCTTTCTGCTTAATGCAAGTGCTTCTCTTCTTAGATTTAGCTTAAGTGCTAACTGTGGGCACCACAGCCTGCATAGACACCTCTGTGGCAAACACCAGCTCCCTTGTCTCACCTTCTAAATGTTTCCAGGATTATTCTTGTTTTAAGGAAAATTAAGAAGGAACCTAACACTCCAGAAATCAAAATGCACACCTCCAGATTCATTTGAAGAAGGGCGTGCTATTCCACGTAGATCCCACAGCTATTCTGGCATCGTAGCGATGTTCCGGGGCTGCAACCCAGACCCTTGATTTGAAGTTTGTTTTTCTGCCCAATAAAAAAGGGGGGGGAAGGTTAAGCTGAGCTGTGCAAAGGCCTGGCTCTTTGGATAAATCCATAATGCTGGGAAAGGTAGAAGAAGAAGAAGAGAGTGACAAGCTGCAAGGTGGATGGACTCGGTTACAGTGACTTTGTCATGGCTGCCATTCTGCTAAGCTTCGCCTGGCATGCTGACAGCCTGACATTAGTAACCAGTGCAGATGTTCATAAGTATTTTAGGATCAGGTCTACGGTGGCTATGATTGTGTAGTCCAAGCTCTGCTTGGTTCTTATGTGCATTGCAGGCTGCAGCCTTCCGCTTCACTGCTGTGATCCTTATCTTGGCTTTTGAGTCCCACAGACACCCCAGGTTAGGACCCAGTTTAAAACAAAAGCCAAATTAGCCTGTGAAAGTAGGGCTACAAGATCTCTCGGCATCTTGCATTTAAAAGGCATCTGCTGACAAAGACTTACAATCTTTCATTTAGTGACCGTTCAAGGTTACAATGGCATTGAGCTGACCATTTTTCACATGACTTTTGCAGCCTCCCCATGGTCAAAACTGATCAAAATTCAGACGTTTGACAACTGACTCCCATTTATGACGGTTGCAGTGTCCTGGGGGTCACGTGATCTCCCTTTTGTGATCCTTCTGACAAGCAAGGTCAATGGGGAAGCCAATACCATATTCACTTAACAACTGTGTTACTAACTTAACAACTGCAGTGATACACTTAACAGCGGTGGCGAGAAAGGTCGTAAAATGGGTCAGGAGAAGCCTAAACCACTGTCTCGCATAGCAGCAGAAATTTTGGGCTCAATTGTTGCCGTAAAACAATAATAATAATAATATAATAATAATAATAATAAAGTTGGAAGGGACCTTGGAGGTCATCTAGTCCAACAGCTTGCTTAGGCAGGAAACCCTATACCATTTCAGATAAATGGCTGTCCAGTCTCTTCTTAAAAACTTCCAGTGTTGGAGCATTCACCGCTTCTGGAGGCAGGTTGTTCCACTGGTTAATTGTTCTAACTGTCAGGAAGTTTCTCCTTAGTTCTAAGTTGCTTCTCTCCTTGACTAGTTTCCATCCATTACTTCTTGTCCTGCCCTCAGGCGCCTTGGAGAATAGCTTGACTCCCTCTTCTTTGGGGCAGCCCCTGAGATATTGGAACACTGCTATCATGTCCCCCCTCGTCCTTCTCTTCATTAAACTAGAAGACTAATTTACCAATACCTTTTGGAGAAGCAGAGGTACGGTGGTCCTGTCTAACAGAAGTCTCCTTTCTGGACAAGTCGCTGATAGTTTTGTGCCCGTGATTTTGACGACCTATCACGAACAGTTGCAATCTACTGAAGTCCGTGCTGTTACTTTATTGTAGACGGTTTCTTTTTGTGGTTCCAAGATAAGAATTGCCTGTATCTTGTACTTGATATCAATTGGTTGTCTATAGCAACTGCATATAATAATAAAAAAAAAACAAGCATGCCATTTTTTTAAGCTTCCTAAAGGCAAGGGGCAATAGATTTGCAGTCCTTTCCACTGATTGAAGAACATAACGGACAAGTCCCACCCGGCCTATCTCTAGGATCAGGTCAGGTAGGAACTGCATACAGTACGGCTGCGTGTATTCCAGCCGCCTTTTTAAATAGGAGCTGGTGTAGTTTTAATATAAATTAATTACATTTGCGCCATAAGGATAAACATTGAACAACTTTCAGGAACATACAAGTGCAATCTGTTCTGTTCATTACACACATTGCCACACATTGGTTGAAAAGCAGTCAACTTTTATTGGCAAAAACAGGGTAGCTAATTTTATCTATTAAGCTGTGTGTAAAATTGGGAGGGAAAGTGGGAGAAAGTATCTTGTGCCTCCCTTGCCTTCACCTGGTGGGTTTATTCATCTATAATCTGGAAATCTCTAAAAAAAACCACCACCTTCTATTTTCTTTTCTCATCTGCTGGGATACATAAAGGAAAAAGTTTTGCCTTGCCTGACTTTGACAAATCCAGAAAAATAATCTAATCGTATAATTTTCTTTATGCATTTAGGCAGTATGTAAATCTCTCCTTTTTCCTTCACAAGCATTTAACTCCAAAAAGTCTTATTTTCTGTTTCCAAATGGGCATTTAGACTTACAGGGGTTTTAAGGGCACTTTCACAGTGAATCTCTCAAAAAGAATTTAAAGTCGGGGGGGGGGGGGCGGCGGGAAACATCTTCATATTTTTGCCAGCCTTGGAATACTAAGAACAAGAAGCAAAGAATGTCATTTAATCATTGCTTGTCCTTGACTGTCGTAAATTCTGGAGTAAGAAAACCCACTCCTTACAAAAGAGAAATAAACAAAATATCTTGGACTTTCTCCCAACAGCATTCTTACTCCATGTTTAATGTTCGTTTATCTGTCTGAAAGCAAAACATCCAAATAGTTCTTAGGAGGCCACGTTTCTCCTTAAAAGACCTGCTGGGGGTGACCAAAGTCTGGGAACTGAAAAGCAGAATGTGGTGAAAGTTCTTCAGCTTTTTCTAGGAAATGGGGAATGTATCCATTCTGAAATGGGAGCATAACTTTGATTTTTAAATGCATGCCTTTTCTTTCTGTTTACTGTCCAATTCGGCTTACCTATGCACAGCCGATCTGGAGAATTAATAAATGGACAAGCTTCAGACCTGCCTAAAGAAATGCTAAAAGGACTCAAAGGAAAACTGATTTGCTTCCAGAACTGGGCACCGGAGCTTGTTGACTGCGCAAACTCTTTCCATCTGCCGTGACAGCTGTTTGCTCAGAAGCATTCATTCACAAACAATTGCTTGCTCAATCTGTAGTCAGGCAGCCAGTATTTGGGCTGCAATATTGAGAAATGTCATTTTGTGCTTGGATCTCTAAAATGTTTGGGTTCCATCTCCATCTCGGTCTGCTTTTGAACAGTGGATTCTTTCTGAAGGACATCTCCGTGTTTGAAAAGTTCCTTGAGTTTATTCTGGGGGTGGAGTCAAAAGAGGGATCGGCCTAGAATCCCTACGTAGCTGCAAGTGGACTAAGTTCAAACCCCCCCCCTTTGAGTGCCATTGACCCTTATCTAACACCTAGCAGGTGCCAACCATGAGTTGAGAAGATTCCTCTGCATAGGTATGTTTAGCAATAAATCAGTTTAATTGGACCTTGACGTGTGGACCTGATCTTTCCCGACTTGACAGTTTGCATCCTGATGTCATAATGCATGTTTCATGACTCCCCCCCCCCGTTGGATCTCCACGGACTGTCCCCCCATCCTGAAAAAAATCTCCTCCCTGACCCCCTGGGTTTCCATGTCATGTAGGAATCATTCCATACTCTTAGCAGAGCGTAGTTTTGCAGGAAAGATAATTTTCACTTCAACTTCTAATTGCTCAGCGCATGCATTCAAGCATGACTGATGAATGGCCCCTGATCTGCTTGCCCCGGAAGTAACTGTTGGCACACTGTTGGTTGTGTGCCCACAGCCCATCTGATACAGTGAGATGCATTAACGCAATTTGCACTGCCAGCGGGAGAAGAAAACTGGAGACGTGAACCCTACTCAGACGTTCCTTATTAGACAATCCTGCCAGGAAGTAGAGGCTGTTGGCTGGTGTTACCACGTCACTCCTTGTACAATGAATAATAATAATAATAATAGATGGGGATGATCAATCTTACCAAGTAAGTCTGATCCCTTAAATATTTCCCTTAACAAATGAGGCAAGAGAAGCCGTAAAATGAGGCAAAAGTGACTTAACAAATTTCTCACTTAGCAACATAAATTCTGGGCTCAGTTGCGGTCGTAAGTTGAGGACTACCCGTACAATATTTTGTCCCCTGTTCTCAGGGCTTTAGAAAAGTTCCAGTTCTCACCAAGAGGTGGCAGGCTAACAGCAGGTTGTGAATGCCCATTGAAGTGTTCATTCTGCCAAGTGGAAACACGATGTCCGGCAATTTCTCCCCAGATTTGTCCCAGCACCGGCATTCTTAAGACTACCAAACTATCTCTGTTCTGGAACTGGGACAAAGGTCAACCAACTACCTAACACTTAGTCATTGTGTGTCGGCCAAAGTATAAAGGCTAACCTGTCAATTTATTTTCCACTTCTCTTCGTCCCCCTCCCCTTGGGTAAACCTTTGGTTTCAAACTTGTAAAAAGTGAGGAAGAAGTTGCAGGAAAGTGGAATTTAGTGTGGGAACATCTTTGATAAGTTCTGAATCCATCGGAAAGCAGCTGTTAGGAGGGGAAGAAATGTGATCTCCACCACCTTTGGCGTGGGTCAACAAAGAGAGCATTTATTGACACTCTTGACGTGAAAATACGTAATCTGTCGTAAAGGAAAGTGCCAAGATTTCTCACTTCTGAAGTCAGCAGCCCTTTGCAACAGGAGGCGTGCCAAGAAGGTAACTGGTTTGTTAAAATGACTGAAAAATAGCAACCGATACCGAAATAACAATTCATAATTGAAGGATTCTTCAAGATCATGTTGCTGGATTACGTTTTTCGGCCAGTATTAGTTTCAATAGTTTTATATCCTACTGATCGAAAGAAAGGTATACTTGAGTTTTTCAACATTTTCCGGGAGACAGACTGGCAGCTGCTACAAGGCAAAAAGCAGTTTATAGGTCCTGGGACTGATTTGGCTGGCGTTCATATGAACAAAAACTCCACGATGGAATGAATTACCTGGGATATTTTTTAAGTAAGGGTCTCGGTTTCCTCTTTTATTCTTGCTTGAAAAGAAATGACTCGTTGGTCTTTGCCATTACAGGCAGTGCAACCGAAGAGATTGGGTTCCTCTTTCAGGGCTGTACCGTATTTTGGGAGCACTGTTCTAGCATCCTCCAACATGCAAGAGGCAGCTGTGGATCAGAACCTTTTAAGAACCCGCAAAGATCTTGTCAAATGGCCTACGGTACTCATCCCCCCCCCCATCATATTTTAAGAGCTAGTCCAGGGCTAGGCAGCTGTACCTTCCAGATGTTTGGACCTCCATCCAAGGACCTCCATGCCAAAGGCAAACACTGGGGGCTTAGCAATCCAGAACATTTGAGGGTTGCCTGATAATGCTGGATTCCTCTCCTTAAATTAGAAATGTTCAGTGACCTAGGAGGAGTGTAAGCAGTAGGAATGATGGAAAGATTCCAAAACCAAAGGCCCGTTTCGCCCGTTCAGCTTCTACTACCCTCCTCCGAATTCAGAAAAGTTCTTAAAAGGTCAGTCCCTCCCACCTTAAGGACCACAAATGATTCTAAAACCCATGCTTGCTTTTTAGAAAGCAAAGTCTGGTCTTTTTTTAATGTCCGTGAGACAAACAAGGTGGGAGTACGGACACGCCCCATTCGTGTGAGTTGGGGAAACATCAGAATGGTGGAGAACCAAGGAAAAGCCTTGAAGAAGCGTGGCTAACTAGGAGAGCAAAACCTGAGCCGTTGATAAGCAGGGCGTTGCAGATCAGGATGCCTCATGCCCCTCAAAACTGGACCAGCGAAGGAAGACATGAGTGTTCCCTGAAACCTGGAAAGCGATTTGCTACACGGTTGGGTCTGCTGGTCAGGAGAAGGGAATGTTTCTTTGTCCCCTCTTAAATTGGCACCCTGATTTTTCTTCCAGTACTTACTTACGGGACACCTTAAAACTGCAATTGTTCTAAAGCAGTGTTTCCAGCACGACTCCTTCACCACCACCATCAACAGTAGGTTCTTGAGGTTCACCTTCACCAACCTTGCATCCTTCCAAAGAATTGGGACTGCAAGGATCAGAATTCCTAATTAGTGTATCTTTTGGTCCCCTTGTCTCCCAAAAGCATTGGAAAGCATTCTTAATATTGACGTGATTTGGCATGCGCCTGAACTGGGACAAGCAACTTCAACCAGAAGTTCTGAACTTTCCCTTCTGTAATCCTTGGTTTGAAGTGGGCCATGTGCAGCACTGACTGTCTCCAGCAGCTATCATTTCTATGGTACCTATTATAATGCAGCCAATACATAGGAGTTCCAACCCCCGCTCATTTTCTTTTTTTTTATTCCTACACTAGCTGCTTCTAACTTCCTTTTATTTAAATTTTTAAATTCCTCCCTTCTTCTCCAGAGAGCTATAAAGAGATTTCTCAAGAACGTGCATGCAAAATATGACATTTGAGAGGAAAACCCCTGAAAGTTTCTTTTTTTTTCTTTCTCTCTCCTTCTTTGCTCTAAAAGAGTCACCTTACAACAATAAAATCTGCAAAGTACATTCAGAAGTAGCCCAAGAAGAGGAGGGAGGAAGAGAAGGAGAAGAAAGAAGAAGAGAGAAACCATTCTGTTGGGTCTACAATTTTTGAAAGCTGAAAACACAAATTTTAGCACAATATTAATTCTGACTTCTGAAGGTGCTTACCAAGAACTCCTGCTTGTCTGCCTATTTAAAGAACTGACCTGACAAACTATTCACCTATCTTTTGCTTCCTGACCCAATATGGATTCTAGTTGAAAAATGCTGGACATTTAAAAAAAAAATGTTGCTGGACATAAAATACCCCTTGCTTTCCTCTATTGAAGCAACCGTGACTTTTACTTTCCTTGCTTCTCTTAAACTCCATCACCTGGGAGACACAAGAGCCTTTGTCAACCAACCCAACCAGCTTTCAGGTGGATTCTCCCTTTGTTGCAAAGAAAGCTGTCATTCAAGGAGGAAGTTGTGTTCCTTGACTTGAGTTGTGCACGCACATCGGCCAAACGACACGAAGACTCAATTTATTGTTTAGGGAAGTCATTTGGCGTTTAACCACATTTTTATGCCGCCTGAAAAGGAAGCTAATTCACAATTCACAAGGCTGAACGAGACTTTGACACTTCCTGTAACACTGCAGAATGTTTTCAATGAAACATTGTCTTCTCCGTGAAGATAAGCGCATATTTGCAGAAGCTTCCCCCCCCCCACCTCTCCTTTTCACGAACGTCACCCGATCGCATGGTTAGCCTGGTTAAAAAAATATACCTTGCAATAATATACCAAATGTAAACCTGTTTCTCTCAATCCTGATGTGATGTTCAGAGGCTATCCTTGACTTACAACAGTTTGTTTAGTGACTGTTCAAAGTTACAACGGCACTGAAAAAAGCGACTTATGACCATTTTCCACACGACCATGCAGCATCCCCGTTGTCACATCATCACAATCCAGACACTTGGCCACTGACTCATATTTAGGACGGTTGCATGGGATCACCTGACAAGCAAAGTGTGATAAATATATATATGGACTGAGAGCTGAACGGTTAGCTTGTTTTATTTTGGATGTTCATCCATCTCTCTTTGATGGGGCTTATACATTGTGCTAAGCCATTGTGGGTCTGATCGTGGATTGTGGAATAAGACACAATTGGATGGGGTGGCATATTACACTAGCCATAAAATAAGGGAGATACATCACAGGGATTGTGTTCCTATAGAAGACTAGTTTAGAAACAAGCAGTATATGTGTGTACCTGAAACTTGTTTGCTGGGGCAGAACAAATCAAAGTGAACATAGCAACTGTAGGGTTAATCTCAGTTTAGGATATAGAATAGTGCATGAACCCAGCCAGTGATTTGCGACTAGGAAAGGGGATTTTTGAAGAGAGGTTCTAGAATAGGCTTAAAAGAAATAGAACAAAACTGAAGGAGCAACAACAACAACAATAATGATAATAATAATAAAGTTGGAAGGGATCTTGGAGGTCATCTAGTCCAACCCCCTGCTCAGTCAGGAAACTCTATCCCATTTCTGACAAATGGCTGTCCAGTCTCTTCTTAAAAACTTCCAGTGTTGGAGCATTCACCGCTTCTGGAGGCAGGTTGTTCCACTGGTTAATTGTTCTAACTGTCAGGAAGTTTCTCCTTAGTTCTAGGTTGCTTCTCTCCTTGATTAGTTTCCATCCGTTGCTTCTTGTCCTGCCTTCAGGTGCTTTGGAGAATAGCTTGACTCCCTCTTCTTTGATGCTATTTGCCTTTCCTGGAATATGGTTGGTGGTTTTTTTTTAAAGATTAAGTTAGAAATAGTAGGATGATTTTGTTACCAATAATTCATTGTCATAAATGGCCAGAAGGTTTTGTTTGTGCATATTTAAGCTCTAATTGAATTAGATCTTTGCATTTCGTGGGCCATACTTAGTTTCACCTTTAAACCTACGCACCCACTAGAAAACGCTCAGTCCGTCTTTTTAGTTCATCATTCCACACAGCATGGATGTGTTTGACTCTGAAGAACTGCTTTGCTAGTATGGCTAAAAAAACAAATATGAACAAAACAAGCCTTGATAAAGGATTCTGCAAAGTTCTGCTTTTCAGGTGACTTTTCATCAATGATATTTCTCACACTTTTAAATACTATTGATCTAAAGAAACCTACAGTCCATTTTCCCAATATTTTGCTGTTAATAAATCTGAAAACTGACATACATCACCACCAAAAATTAATTTCTCTTATTTCATTGTTTTATAAGATCTGGGAGAAACGATCAATAAAGTTATACTCAGATTAATTATCAAAGATTACTGAATGTTCTTTCCAACTTCCTAAAAACCATTGATGATTAATATGTGCCTCCTGACAAGCAGTGGTAATATGTACTGTTTATAATGCATTAGGAATATTTCAGTTAATATTGCATAGTGCAGATTTACGAAAGGGTATGATCAAAGCTGATCGGGAGATTAACATGATTTTAATACCACATACAGTTTCAAAATGGTTCACTTAGTTCCATTCCGAACTTGCCCACTTTCAACAGGCTTTCAAAAGATCCTGCTGTATTTGATAAAAGAATGTAATAATTACAGAAGAAGTTCCTTTGATTTTTTTTCCAGTTGTGTGGCTTCAGACAAGCTGTTCTTCCAACACTGTTCCTGTTCTTGATTGATAGGATCTCACTAACTCACAAAGACATAACTACAGCGTCTGATTTGCAATCAGGTTGAACTTCTGACCAATGCTTTTCCCAGGATGGGTCTCTCTAATTGTATAAACTCCTCTCTCTTCCGTTGCTCTTCGTTGTATCTGTTGCAAGTGGGTTACTACTCCCCTCAAGAAATTGACTGGACAAGTTCCCCCTGGCAAATCGGACATACATCAGAGACCAAACTTGCAAAGTGAATCAGTCACCAATTCTTGACTCACAGCTGACTCACAGGACCCTTAAGAAATTCTTAATGTCTGTGTGCTGTGTAATTTGTTCAGCGTAACTGAAAAAGGCTGCTTTAGATCTGCAAAAAGTGGGGGGGGGAAGAGGAGGGAGAAATAATAATTTAAAGAAGAGAATCAAGATCGTTAGACTGTCAGAAGCACTTTTCTGTGAGAGAGAAAAAAACCAGCATTTGGGGTGTTCGTAAGAATAACTTGGGAGACATATAAAAAAAACACGCATAGAACGGAACAGGTAGATAGCATGTGGATTCATATTCTCACCGTGTTACATACTCAATTAAAAATGAATGCAGGAATTAATGACTATGTAATATCATTACATAGTCATTAATCCTGTCACTACATGACAGCTCTCAATTCTATAATTTAACTCTTGGTGGCATGATCTGCAACAAACAGTTAAATTAATAAACACTGGCCAGCTTGGTTTAGCAGCTAAGGCACCAGGCTAGAAAGCAGGCGACTGAGAGTTCTAGTCTCACCTTAGCATTGGGAGCCAGCTGGGTGACTTTGGGCCGGTCACCGTCTCTCAGCCTAAGACACAACAGGGTTGCTGTTGTGGAAAAAAATAGGAGAAGGAAGGTGTGATGGATATGTCCGCTGCTTCGAGTTATTTGTAAAAAATAAAATAAAGGTGGGCTAGAAATAAAGAAAGATAAAATAAAAAATTATAGAATTAACGGCTGATCCAGAGCAATGATGGCTATCAAATGTCCTGAAGACAGGCCAAGAAACAATGGATGGAAACTAATCAAGGAGAGAAGCAACCTAGAACTAAGGAGGAATTTCCTGACTGTTTTTAAGCTGTGAGTGTACCAACACTGGAAGTTTTTAAGAAGAGACAACCATTTGTCTGAAATGGTATAGGGCTTCCTGCCTGAACAAGGGGTTGGACTAGAAGACCTCCAAGGTCCCTTCCAACTATTCTATTCTATTCTATTCTATTCTATTCTATTCTATTCTATTCTATTCTATTCTATTCTATTCTATTCTATTCTCTATTCTCTATTCTCTATTCTCTATTCTCTATTCTCTATCCCTATTCTATTCTATTCTATTCTATTCTATTCTATTCTATTCTATTCTATTCTATTCTATTCTATTCTATTCTATTCATATTCCATTCCATCCTATTCTATTCATCTTCTATTCTATTCTATTCATATTCATATTCATATTCCATATGGAATTGAGAATGAATTCTACAGATTCTTGAAGGATTGGTCTACCCACAAATAATAGCCTTGATGATGCTTTGTTATCTCTGGAACCATGCATAGCTGACCATGGGTACCAATATTTGCCATCCCATTCATATTTACAAGCTTTGTGAGTCCTTTGCATGACAAAGAATGCAAAACAAGATTGCCTATTGGTTTGATCCAGCAGGAGTCTTCTAACGTCTTCAGTTTTCTGAACAGTTCTTCATGGTTTTGAGGGTGCTCTGATTTACACAAACATGGGCACACTTCTCCTTTCCAGGGACCACCAATCTGAAAGTGCTTGAGGTCGCCACTTTTCATTTGTACAAGAGGAACACCATCTTAATCCTCCGGAGCGTAGCAGCTGACAATCCTATTTGAACGCTTTAGAAATTGTCTTCCCAAACCCCTTCCATTCAGTGTGTTCTTTTTTAGTATGACAGGATGTGAAAGCCTTTGTTGCTAAGAATCACCACAATATTTGAATATATTCAAGGATGCTCTTGTGGATAATGTCCTAAATACAGCTGGTGATGATTCAGAGACATGTGCAAAGAAGAAATATTAGTTTAATGTATTCTCCGCTAACCAACAACTTCTACATCTATTGATTGAAAGTAAACTTAAGGCTGAGTTAAAGGAAAGTGTGTACATTGTGTGTGTGTGTGGGGGGGGGGAGAGAATAGAAATAATCTTTTATTCAAAAGAGGAGAAGCTTTGATCACGTATTTCTGGTCACCCATCTTGATTTTTATTACCTCCAGTGGACACCCATGTGGATAAGGAGAAGCTGTTTTCCTTTCCCCAAAATACGAGGACCATAAGCCACCCAACAAAATTGACTCCTGAAAGAATCTAGACAGATAAAAGGACTTTTTTAAAAAAAATAAAATGAATAATTCAACTTTGGAGTTTGCTACAAGATATGGGGCTAGCTACCAAGGGTTGGACCCATTCATGGAAGTCATGGAGATGGGTGACTATTAACCTCAATGGGAGTGGGACTGCCTCTGAAGGCCATCTGCTGGGAGACCTTGGCAGTCGGTGGCCACCTGGAGAACAGATGGCTGGACTAGAGGGGCCAGGAGTTCTATCCAGCGCTTAGGTTCTTACCTTCTAAAGCAATGTTTCTCAACCTTGATAGCTTGAAGCTGCCAAGGTTGAGAAATGCTGTTCTAAAGAATTAGATGTGCTGCAGAGCAAAGCTGTCGGTGTATGTGCCACCTTTATTTTTCTGTAGGGTGTGTCTCCAAGGAGATCTCCACTGAGGTAGGAAGAGAGAGGAGGACAATCTCTGCCATTGTGGGGTCCAAGAAGGGTCAATGTCCTGGATTTGCACCTGATTTTTGGCCTTGATCATATCTCAACGTATTGGATATCATCCGGATAATCTCCCCCTCCCCCCTCCACTTTACAGGTTTTACTCATTCCTAGGTCCTTGAAAATGTTGCACGACAGGAGAACAGTTTTAAAGGACTTTGGAGACTCCTGAAATGGAAACGCTGCTAGTGACTGCCGTTCATTTCATCTGACTTTTAAAGACACGTCTCTTGCCACCTCGGAACAGTAAAGGATGGGCAATCATTGTCTTGTCCATCTCAACTGACCTCTCGTTCTAAGCAGAGTCCATAACGCATAAGGGACTTTCACCGTTTCTTGGAGCAGGTTCTTGACAAACTGGTTTGAAATGGGGTGGATATTTTTGGGAGAGCTTTCTCTGTGTCACACATAGCCCCTTCTACAGTAGTTTTCCGTGCTGGTGGAAAGCTGAGGGAAAACGGCAAGGACACATCCCTTGCCAAATCACAATTCTACATCCTCCTTTCCCTTCTTATAAATGGCCATCCAGTTGGAATCATGGTGGAGCTTCCTGTTTAGCGCTGCAGGTTGTTGTCGTCTGTTTCAGTATATTGCATTTTATAATTCAGCTCTGGACTACCTTCAGAAGTTTCCACAAGTTCTTTCAAAGCCTGGTTCTGTTGCCTACTTGACATACAGAATACAGGTTGCCCTCGACTCATAAACCACAACTGGGACAAGAATTACTGTTGCTAAGCAAAGGGACTGTTAAAGTGAGCCACACCTGATCTTATGACCTTTTTTTTTGCCACAGTTGTTAAGTGAATCATGCGGTTGTTAAGCAAATCTGGCTTCCCCCATTGACTTTGTCGGAAACCAACTGGGAAGCTCAAAATGCCAGTCACGTGACACACACACACACACACACACACCCTGATGCTGCAACCATTATAAATTCATACCTGAATTTTGATCACGTGACTCTGGGGGATGTGCCGTTGTTACTTATTATTAGACCAAGTACTTAGTACTTGGTCTAAGTTACTTAGTTTTGGTCACCACAATGTAAAAAAGATGTTGAGACTCTAGAAAGAGTGCAGAGAAAAGCAACAAAGATGATCAGGGGACTGGAGGCTAAAGCATATAAGGAACGGTTGCTGGAATTGGGTATGTCTAGTTTAATGAAGAAAAGGACGAGGGGGGACATGATAGCAGTGTTCCAGTATCTCAGGGGCTGCCCCAAAGAAGAGGGAGTCAAGCTATTCTCAAACGCCTGCAGGCAGGACAAGAAGCAATGGATGGAAACTAATCAAGAAGAGAAGCAACCTACAACTAAGGAGGAATTTCCTGACAGTGAGGACAATTAACCAGTGGAACAACCTGCCTCCAGAAGCGGTGAATGCTCCAACACTGGATGTTTTTGAGAAGAGATTGGACAGCCATTTGTCTGAAATGGTATAGGGTTTCCTGCCTGAGCAGGGGGTTGGACTAGATGACCTCCAAGGTCCCTTCCAACTTTATTATTATTATTATTATTAATTATTATTTATTATTATTTATTATTATTATTATTATTATTATTATTATTATTATTATTATTATTATTATTATTATTATTATTATTATTATTATTATTATGTGAAGGACTACTTGCATTGAATTTCCTAATTTGGCTCTGGAATACCTTATAAATTTTGCACAGGTTCACCCAGAATCTGGGGAAATTAGATCATATCCAAGTTTACGGCTGCTTCTATTTTTTTTTTTTTAGCTTAATATTGTCAGCCAAATTTGAGGAATTTGATGGCAACCAGTGAGATACTGCATAAATGAAGCCCCAGATCATTGGCTTTCTTTTTTAAAAAATAATAAAAATCAGGCCTTGTTCCAGTCATTCAAAACTTATGTCACTGCTATTTATGCAGTGTTGTTCCTGCCTGTCCAAAGAGGAGATCCTCAGACTTTACACAGGAAATAGTTAAAATTCCTTATATTCTCAAAGTTACTCAGTGAGAGTGCTTTGGGCCTTTCCAATTCGATTTTCAAATCTCCAGAAATAAGTTGTTTCAAAAAGGGTGCATAAAGCTGAGAAATCTTGCAAGGAAAATAAAACTTTAAAAAGTTTTAAAAATAAAAGTTTCATTTACTGCTGACCCCACATTTGGCCAAAATTGACGAAAATGTGACAACAACTATTTAACATGTTCCTTATTCAGGAGAAATGGTTGAATGCAAACGAAATATATATAATAAAAAAAAAATCAACCGTCACACTCATCATGTAAAAACGGTCTTACCTTCTAAGAAGATAAAGGATACGTAGACCAAAAATGTTGGGTTTGTCAGAAAAAAGCTGAAAAGTAATAATTTTGGTCAGAAAAAGAGTCTTAAGTTGAAACACTAGATTCAGCATCCATTTTTATTTTTTTAACATGGTCAAATCCAGAAACCTGTTACAGGTGGACTAATGTTTTAGAAAGAGGTGGGGACGATATCACAAGTGTCCATTCAAATCAACCTACAAGACCTTCCCTTTCTCAGTCAGCAAATTGGCACGGGGGGCATGTTTTAGAGAAGATACATGAACTTCAGAATATCTCCTTGTGAAAGGCACGCTTGGCTACAGGACGGCTTCTTCGTAACCTGGCATTTATGACATCCTTCAGCTTCTGATAGTCCAGTGCAAAGTGGACTTGCAAGACTAATGTCAGCCTTACTAGGTAGACCAGACAGAAAACACGATCAGATGAGCTAATTTTACTTAAAGTTACATTTATTGTAAAATTACATAGACAGAATCTTGCAAGCCTGAAAGTACTGCATAAATCTCCCCCACATCTCCTATATACAGTCCAGGAAAGTAGGGAGGCTCCTTTAATTTATTAGTGTATAGTAAAATATAGGATATTCCTATATTGCCCCTCCTTGGCAACCTCATCAGCAAATAAATACAAAAACATCCGTGGATAATTTCTGTGAGGGCAGTTTAAATGTAGACAAGGCTGCCTGACGTTAGACTGAATGACTGACTCCATCCTTGAGACTCCATCCTTGAAAAAGCAGAGACATCACCCTGCCAACAAAAGTACGTATAGTCAAGGCCATGGTTTTCCCAGTTGCAATGTATGGCTGTGAAAGTTGGACAGTAAGAAAGGCTGAGCGTCAAAGAATGGAGGCCTTTGAACTCTGGTGCTGGAGAAGACTCCTGCGAGTCCCTTGGACTGCAAGGTGATCAAACCGGTCAGTCCTAGAGGAGATCAACCCTGACTGCTCCTTAGAAGGCCAGATCCTGAAGTTGAAACTCAAGTACTTTGGCCACCTAATGAGAAGGAAGGACTCACTGGAGAAGAGCCTGATGCTGGGAAAGATTGAGGGCAATAGAAGAAGGGGACGACGGAGAATGAGGTGGCTGGATGGAGTCACTGAAGCAGTAGGCGGGAGCTTAAATGGACTCCAGAAGATGGTAGAGGACAGGAAGGCCTGGAGGAACATTGTCCATGGGGTCGCGATGGGTCGGACACGACTTCGCAACTAACAACAACAACATCCTTGAGAATCTCTGCAAAGCAGAATTTCAGAAGCAGATTCTGTTTCGAATTCAGCAGACGCGGAATAAAGAATTGGTAGGAAACAGTTGCAAGAGAATTTCTCTGCCCAATGGCAATATTCTTAGGAGCAGATCTACTCCATCAGAGCAGTTTGTTGTACTTTTACGTTCATCCCAGCACAAAGGTACAAGAGGCAGCTTTTAAATCGATGCAATTAAACCGTATACGTCATTTTTAGTTTCAGCTGATTTGTTTGAAAGATCCTTTAATCGGGTCCAACGGCAGGATTCTCCTTTCTAAAAACTGGTTTACTTTTCTCCATATTTGTACGAACATAAGCAAAGCTGCACTCTAGACAGCCAAGAGGGGGGGGGGATCAGTAAGCATTAGGTAACCCTGAAATTTGCATGGATATGAATATATTCTGTGGAACGCAGCGTAATGGAAAAATTAAGAAATCTAATGATTACTCAGTGACAAGAATGAGGACAAGGTGAGGTCTAAAAAGGGGCTGGAAAGAGCGATGGAATGAAATAGCTGGGAGGGGAGGGGAGGAAAGGAAAGGAAAGGAAAGGAGAATCAGACGGGAGGGGAACTTGATGACTGCACAAGGAAAGCAGAGTAGAAATGACATCCAATACCAAGATAAAATTGCAAACAGAAGGACTCTGCGGTCCCATAGATACTTTTACGTAATCAACAGAGAAAAAAATAAAATACAAGGCAATATTTATAGCTCAGGGTTGAATTGTGGAATCCTTAGTGGTCTCTGAGTTTGCTTGTTTTCTTGCAGACGTTTCATAACCCAACTAGGCAACTTCATCAGGGCTAGAAGGGAGTGGGGTTTCTTCTCTGTTTATATATAGTAGCTTTCCCTGTCAGCATTGGTGGAGGTGTTCTTGGTGGCTCCTTAATTAGGCTGTTGTTAATTATTTGATTCTCTTGAGTTGGTACTTCCTTGAATGGGGCATTGTTTACTGCTTGGTCCAGTATTAATCTTGGTGTTAATTGATGCTTAACTGGGTATTGATTGCTAGTGAGGAGCTGTTTTGGTCTTTTTGCCTAGCACTGATGATGTTAGCTACATGTACAAGATGTTAATCCATTTTAGAGAAGGTCTAACAGATGCACCCAATGCCCCTTTGAAATACTTCAGCCCCAAACATTTCGTGACATGGATGTCTTCAGCAGAGCTCCTTCCAGGAATCCCTATCAGGAAGTATTTGTGCACTATTGGGAAAGTCTGTTCAGAAATGTCTCCACATGCAAATCCTCCTCACACTTCTGCTGAGTGTCTGCAGGCACACATTCTTGTCTCTCTGATGAAGACAACAACACATTTCTCCTTGAAGGTAATTCCTCCGGCGGGCTTCCTGGTGACACAAGTTGGGTGGGGAGACCTGTCCTTCCTCGGCATCTAGCAATTGTTGACAGTTTGACAGGCTCACAGAAAGTGGGAAAGATATGAGTTAATACCACTTTACAAATGTCTTGGTAACTCCACACTTGAAATATTGCATCCAGTTTTGGTCACCATGATATAAAAAAGATGTTGAGACTCTAGAAAGAGTACAGAGAAGAGCAACAAAGATGATTAGGGGACTGGAGGCTAAAACATATAAGGAACGGTTGCTGGAATCGGGTATGTCTAGTTTAACGAAGAGAAGGACGGGGGATATGATAGCAGTGTTCCAATATCTCAGGGGCTGCCCCAAAGAAGAGGGAGTCAAGCTATTCTCCAAAGCGCCTGAAGGCAGGACAAGAAGCAACGGATGGAAACTAATCAAGGAGAGAAGCAACCTAGAACTAAGGAGAAACTTCCTGACAGTTAGAACAATTAACCAGTGGAACACGTTGTTTCCAGAGATTGTGGGTGCTTCAACACTGGAGATTTTTAGGAAGAGATTGGACAACCATTTGTGTGAAATGGTAGACTAGAAGACCTCCAAGGTCCCTTCCAACATTGTTTTTTCTGATGCTTTAGAGAGGACTAAATTAGCGACAAGAGGCTCAACTGGGAGGCAACCATACTTGGACAGAAGTCCAAACTTGACCTTCTGTGGTTATTGTCTCTTATTATTCTGTAGATGTTTTCTGATATATTTTTTTTTTACTATTGCAATGTTAGGGTAATGGGGTGGGTTGAATGCAGTTCAGATTTCTTGGCAATGTTCAACTGGGACAGAAAGCATGCTTGGGAAGAGAAAGAGAGAAGGAACTGGTTTTCCTTGCACCATGAAAACTGGCATTAAAACTAGACGGTGGTGACAATGATTTTTAGACTTGAGCTTCTGCTTTGTCCAATGAGCACAAGTGAAGAGTGAGTTTAAGGGTTCGCTTAAGCCGAGTCTTTCTTAGGGTCTCCTAATGTGAGCTTTTCCTGCTTTGTCCCCATGACCTCGCCCCCTTTTCCTCCTCAATCCAGGAGTGAACATAGAACATAGAATCACAGGGCTGGAAGGGACTTCAGAGGTCTTCTAGTCCAACCCCTGCTCAAGGGAGGTGAATGTATACCATCCCAGTCAAATGGTTGCCCAGTCTATTCTTGAAAACCTCCAGTAATGCAGCATCCGGAACTCTGGGAGACAAGTATTCAATTGATTAATTGTCAGACAATTTCTCCTTACTTCTAGGCTGGATCTAGATCACACGAAGTATTATTACCGCTTTACAAAACCCTAGTGAGGCCACACCTGGAATACTGCAACCAATTTTGGTCACCATACTACAAAAAAGATGTTGAGAGTTTGGAAAAAAATCCACAGAAGAGCAACTAAGATGATCAAAGGCCTGGAGACCAAAACGTACGAAGAACGGCTGCAGGACTTGGGTTTGGCTAGTCTAAAGAAAAGAAGAAACAGGGGAAACATGGTAGCAGTGTTCCGGTATCTGAGGGGCTGCCACAAAGAAGAGGGGGTCACATTATTCTCCAAAGCACCTGAAGGCAGGACAAGAAACAATGGTTGGAAACTGATAAAAGAGAGAAGCAACCTGGAATAAAAGAGAAACTTCCTAACAGTGAGGACAATCAACCAGTGGAACAGCTTGCCTCCAGAAATTGTGGGCGCTTCATCACTGGAGATTTTTAAAAAGAGACTGGACAGTCACTTGTCTGAGACGGTATAGGTTCTCCTGCTTGAGCAGGGGGTTGGATTAGAAGACCACAAAAGTCCCTTCCAGATCCTATTCTATTCTATTCTATTCTATTCTATTCTATTCTATTCTATTCTATTCTATTCTATTCTATTCTATTCTATTCTATTCTATTCTATTCTATTCTATTCCATTCCATTCCATTCCATTCCATTCCATTCCATTCCATTCTAATTCTATTCTATTCTATTCTATTCTATTCTATTCTATTCTATTCTATTCTATTCTATTCTATTCTATTCTCTGATGCTTGGAGACAACCCCCCTCCCCAGGTTATTGACTTTTTGTTTATTCTTTAAGCCCTTTTGCCCCTGCGAAAAGGAGATGACGTAAGAAATAAGAAGGACACCGTGTTCTTTAGCAGGCGCTGAAAAACACAGATGACAAACATTAGGCAAGGCTCTGCTTTTATGTGGTTTCAAAGGCGGCAGCTGGCATGATCAGCTCTGTCTGAAGAGGGCATCAGATCAGCGAAGGTGGTGGACTAATCACCAGATTCCTTCCACCACTGGCACAGTTGTGCCTTCTGAAGTTCATCAGACTTGCAGATAGAAGTAAAATGGCTATGGCAAAAGAAAGCAAATATAATACCAATAGCGATAGGCGCCTTGAGCGCAATCCCAAAACATCTGGAGCCCCACCTGAGCACCCTTGTCATTGACAAAATCGGCATCGGTTGATTGCAAATAACAGCTTTACTCGGAACAGCTCGCCTCTTGTGATGACGCCTTTAATGTCATCCAGCAACATTTGCCTATTCCAGGTCCCCAGGGCAGGATTCGACAAGTGGATAACAATGCCAAATCCAGTCTAACCATCTGGCTGTGCAACAAACCATAGTAATACCATAATAATCAATGCAATCAGATCATTGCCAAATTTAAGGCAAGACTTAAAAACCTACTGTTTCCAATAAAAAAGAACATTTGTAGCTCAGGGTTGAAATGAGGAGTCCTTGGTGCTTAGAATAGAATAGAATAGAATAGAATAGAATAGAATAGAATAGAATAGAATAGAAGCTGGAAGGGACCTTGGAGGTCTTCTAGTCCAGCCCCCTGCTCAAGCAGGAGAACCTATACCATCTCAGACAGGTCTAGTCTGTTCTTAAAAATCTCCAGTGATGGAGCGCCCACGATTTCTGGAGGCAAGCTGTTCCACTGGTTAATTGTTCTCACTGTCAGGAAGTTTCTCCTTAAATCCAGGTTGCTTCTCTCTTTGATCAGTTTCCAACCATAGTTTCTCGTCCTTCCCTCTGGTGCTTTGGTGAACAACCTGACCCCCTCTGCCTTGTGGCAGCCCCTCAGATACCGGAACACTGCTATCATGACTCCCCTATTTCTTCTTTTCTTTAGACTAGCCAAACCCAAGTCCCGCAGCCGTTCTTCGTATGTTTTATTCTCCAGGCCTTTGATCATCTTAGTTGCTCTGCTCTGAATTTTTTCCCAACTCTCAACATCTTTTTTATGATATGGTGACCAAAATTGGTTGCAGTAGTCCAGGTGTAGTCTTACTAGCGTTTTATAAAGCGGTAATAATACTTTGCGTGATCTTGATTCTATGCTTCTGTTTATACAACCCAGGATTGTATTAGCTCTTTTGGCTGCTGATGCACACTGCTGGCTCATAGTCAAGTGATCGTCCACTAGGACTCCAAGGTCCCTCTCACAGTGGCTGTTTTTAAGCCAGCTCTCACCCAATCTGTATTTGTGCCTTTGGTTTTTCCTGCCTAAATGTAAGACTTTGCTTTTCTCCACACTGAAACTCATTTTGTTGGATAAGGCCCCTTGTTCAAGTTTGTCAAGATCTTTTTGGATCCTGAGTTTGTCTTCTGGGGTGTTGGCTACTCCTGTCAGTTTGGTGTCATCTGCAAATTTGATGAGTTCCCCTTCAATTCCCTCATCTAAGTCATTTATGAAGATACTGAAGAGTACTGGGCTTAAGACGGAACCTTGTGGTACCCCACTGCTTACTCTCCGAGCATGGTTGTTTTCTTGCAGATGTTTCATTACCCAGACTAAGTAACATCATCTAGCACTGACGAAGTTATCTAGCTGCCCGAATAAGTACAGGACATCCATAATCCAGAAGACATGGGACCCAAAAGCAAGACAGAAGCAACAACAGAGTTATCAAATTTCGTGCAGGTTTAATTTTCTGCCCACTGAAGGAAGGCATGATCTTATATACTGTAGGTCTGAAATGTAAACGGTGAGCTGTTCATAGCTACACAATTGCCTCATAAATTCAGAAGGGCATGGCTGTGTCAACTGATTCATTTGATGTTACTGGGGGGGGGGGGAAAGAGAGAGATTTTGCTGCTATAACATGCTGTACTTTAAAGGTCACCCAGAACAGGACTCGGATAAATCAGGTTTGACAACCACACTGTGAGTTGATGATAACAAAATAAGATGCCTTAAAAGACGTAAACAGCACAGCAGATCCGTAGGAATAAACAGAACTTCCAGATTATTTTAGATAGATAGACTGAGGGACACTATTCAAAAAGCAAAGGTACCTTCAAAAGTTATTGTTTGATCTTGGCTGTGAGTCGGCAGCACTTTCGGGAGACTGTTGAACCTTGTGTTCAGATGGAGACACAACACACTAGTAAAAGCTAAATTGAGTTTTGGGTAGTTTATCACCCAGCCCATGATGGCAACCTAGCCATAGTTTTAGAATGTTGTGGGATCATGGGCATCTTAAGCCATCATATGCCAGGCATATCATGTCCAACTGTGCTTTCCTAACCTGGGATAAGGGGTATGTATCTTGTCTGAATAATACCCAACCTCAGAGGACTTGCTGGTACTATAGACCGCATTCACGGTTGGCAGATCAGTACAAACAGCAGCTTTCCCCATTCTTGTGGTCATCTCCCTTAAGGAAGGTGGCTTGGTTCTTTTCCAGTTAAAGTTTAAGTGGACACTGGAAATTTTAATTTAAGGTTGTGTATCTGGTTTGACCTTTGGATTTAATTTCTCAGTGGAATGGCAAATGAAAGTCTTATGGACTGAGAACATTCTCTTCAAAAGATTTTTTTTAACAGTTAGATTTGTCTTGTTTTATTTATTTTATATGCCACCTTTATAATTTGTATAAATAACTCAAGGCAGCAAACTCCTTCCTTATTTTCCCCAAAACAACAACCCTGTGAAGTAGACCGGGTTGAAGCAGAGGCACTGGCCCAAAGTCACCCAGCCAGCCTTCATGCCTAAGACAGAACTATAACTCACAGTCTCCTGGTTCCTAGCATGGTGCCTTAACGACTAGACCAAACTGGCTCTCTTTAGTAAGAAAAACAAAAGGATGACTCAAAAACTAACCCTGGACTTGTACAGGAAAGTAAAACCTATTCCTTACAGATAAGATGGGTTGCATTATGTGTCTTTGCTCAGAATCAAGAGATAAAATTCAGTTGTTTGCATCCTGGGAAGAAATAGAAACTTTAAGGGGAACCTACAGAGTCCATAAAAGCAGAGAGCCCCATCTCAGATATCCTGTTCCACAGAAGGAGAGTCCCCAATATCTCCCTTTGAAGCTCCTCTCATTGTATCTCATGGTAGGTATGGACCCGGAGCAGAAATCCTCTGACTATGGAGTTGAAGAGGCAGATTTTATCAGGGGAAAAAAATCATCTTTTTGAATAGCCAAGACCCCAAACTATTAGGGATTTCAGCATCTTGAATTGCATTTGGAAATCAACCGGTCACCAATAGAGCTTCTGTACAATGGTGCGAAACGCAGTGCCAAGGTTAATCGGTGAAGCACGGCGCAGTGGCCAATTAGAGCAACGGATGTTCTTGAGCAATCTTCAAGGGCAGCCCCTTGAGGACCAAGGTGCAGCCATCTCAATCTCTGCCAGTTCGGTTTTAATGTGTGGATCAGGAGATTCTCGAATATTGTGGCGACATGACATTTCACTGCAGACTGGAACAGACCCAGTGAGGAGTAAGCCTCGTGCGTGTATTTTGATAATGTCTTACTTTGCAAACACAAGACTGATTCAGTTTTTTAATAATAATAATAATAATAATATAAAAAAAAACATGGCCACCCTCTAAATTGCATAGGAAACTCCAGGGCCATTTGAGACCCTCTGCCCTTGCAATGGAGTGGCTAAGCTCTCAGGCTAATAAAAAATTAGAGATGCATTTTAAATTCAACCCTTTTTTAAACAACAACAACAACAACAACAACTAAGGAGAAACTTCCTGACAGTTAGAACAATTAACCAGTGGAACAACCTGCCTCCAGAAGCGGTGAATGCTCCAACACTGGAAGTTTTTAAGAAGAAACTGGACAGCCGTTTGTCCGAAATGGTATAGGGTTACCTGCTTGAGCAGGGGGTTGGACTTGATGACCTCCAAGGTCCCTTCCAACTTTATTATTATTATTATTATTATCTGTTTTGTAAATATCGTCTAAACTTATTTGGAGAGACAGCCAGCATCTAACACACATCTTATTCAGAAGTAAATCCCTTTTAATTCTTTGGGGTTTCTTCAAGGTTAAAGGGTTGAAACCTAAACTTGTGGTTGACTTGGCAAAAAAGGAAGAAATACGATCTTCACTAACTTTTATGGACTGGTGTAAAGTGCTGTGAGTAGATAATTTTGCTCTGGTCTCACCCCACCACTGAGCTGAAAGCTTTCAGCTTAGTGCCTGCGTAATTTCTGTGGACTTGAAAGCTCCCCAGGCAATTTCTAATTTTCATTTAAGACTTCCTTTTCCTTGTTGAAAGCTGAATGATTTCCTTCTGTGGTTTTATCAATGAACCAGGACTGATAAGATTGCTTCCTTCCTCTGCTCCGTGTGCTTGGACTTTTGCCATCCATGATGAAAAGTAATATATTTGCCTTCCTGTCTTGAGCTACAGCTAGCTGGAGTGGGAGCCGATCTAAGTGCCTTCATTCAGGGGGAAAGAAAAAAGAAAAAAAGACAGCCATTCAAACGAACAAAAATAGACTTGCATCCAAACAAATTGGAAAATTCTTTCTTGCGTTTTTGAAGCAATCTTTGATGGTGTAGGAGGAGGAGACATAGGCAGCTGTCTGGCCCCCATTTCTGTCTAGCACGGAGGTCATCAATTGGGATAAGAAGTAAAAATAAAAGAGACGTGGACCAATCTTCCATTTTGCAGTGGGGTAAAACTCCTCAGGAGCCCCACAACAGAAGTATGGAAGTAGGATCAGAGAAGGACCGAAGAGGAGATGGAACTACAGGTAGTTCTCGACTTTTCACAACGGGGAAGCCCGATTCACCTAACAACTGTGTTATAACTTAACAACTGCAATGATTCGCTTGGTGGCGCAGTGGTTAGAATGCAGTACTGCGGGCTAGTTCTGCTGACTGCCGGCTGCCAGCAATTCGGCAGTTCGATCCTGACCAGCTCAAGGTTGACTCGGCCTTCCATCCTTCTGACGACGGTAAAATGAGGACCCAGATTGTTGGGGGCAATGTGCTGACTGTGTAAACCGCTTAGAGAGGGCTGTAAAGCAGTGTAAAGCTTTAGTATAGAAATCTAAGTGCTGTAGCAAGAAAGGTCGTAAAATGGGGCAAAACTCACTTAACAAATGTCTCACTTAGCAACAGAAACGTTGGGCTCAATTGTGGTCGTAAATCGAGGACTTCTATATAACCTACATAAATAGATTGTAAAATACCAGGGGTTTCATAAAGAGAGTTCTGTTGGCCAGTTGGGAGACATCCAGAAGCTTCCACATGTTTTAATGCCTTTGTTAGGATCAGCCAAGAACGCAGCAAAGCTATAAGCAAATGCATGGAATTTTCCAAACTCAAGTTGGAGACAGTTTCTGGGTGTGTAGCACATTTTGTTCACTTGCTTGTTCATCTATTCACACAGTTCTACCTTAAGCGTCTGTAAAACTGTGCCTGGACAGGCATATGTCAAAAAGGTGCTTTTTAAAGAAATGGAAAAAAAAAAGAATCACAAACCTATAGTTTTACTAAAAGCAATGCAAAGGAGTGAGACACTATTGCTACAAGAAATAGCTCTTATCCCCAATGAAATCAGTATGGAGTCTATATAAAGGAGATGAAGAGACTTCCTTAACTGGGGGGAAAAAAAACAAACTCGATGGGGCATACCTCAAAAGAAACCGCACAAGAGATTTCAACTGGTGGGGTCAATTGTTGGCAAAGGGGGGGCTGCAGGAGTTTGGACTAGAAGACCTCCAAGGTACCTTCCAACTCTTGTTATTCTATAATTCTGTTAATATGAAATCAAGAACAGGCTAAACAATGGATTGAGAGATGCTCTGTTGACTAAAGGAAAGTCAGTGATTCTCAGATGGCTGCAGGAGAGATCTGTGCTCCAAAATTTCAGAACATTAATTTACTCATAATAACAAACTTGATGACTCCACTGGCTACCCAGTGATTTTAAGGTAAGGATGTGCAATTGGGGTGTGAAGGGGACAAAAAATATGTTTGATCTTCAGTAATATATTGGAGCACTGGGATTTGACCAACACGCACACACACAACCCCCCCCCCCGAATTTGATATGATTTAATTTACATTTGCTTAAAATTAAATTTGAGGAATGTGACTGCTGCTCTTGCAATTAACAATGCATCTTTTTAATATTAATAATTACAATTCGGCTCTAAATTGGGGTGGAAGGACTCAGCAGACCACACCCTGGCCGTTCGAAGTTTAGACAGCTTAAATGGTGGGATATTCTGGTTTCCTGGCCTTTAGAGCAGAGATGAGTAATTTTATAGGCCTCTGGGTGTTGATGGATCACCCATCCCATTAAATCTCCCTCCATCCCAGAAAGGATGTTCTGCATCATCCATTTCTTGCCTTAGGGCTTTTAGCCCAAAGGAAACCATTTTATTCTGCAAGTTACATCAGGTCCCAGCCATATAGTAATACAGGTGGTCCTCGAATCACGGCCACGACTGAGCCCAACATTTCCGTTGTTAAGAGAGACAGTTGTCAGGTGAGCTTGCCCCATTTTACAACCTTTCTTGTCACAGTTGTTAAGTGAATCACTGCAGTTGTCAATAAGTTGTTAATAAGTGAATCTGGCTTCCCCACTGATTTTGCTTGCCAGAAAGTCACAAAGGGGGATCACATCTCTCTCTCTCTCTCACACACACACACACACACACACACACACACACACACACGACTGCAACCACCATAAATGGGAGACAGTTGCCAAATGTCTTAATTTTGATCCTGTGACCATGGAG